>JAJOOF010013717.1:0-26683 GCA_029582545.1 Solanum lignicaule
TTTACAATACTTTTTACGTAATTTTCAAATTAAATAATACATGTTAGTCCTTTCTTCCTCTCCTTCTCCCTACTTGTTGATGATCCCCTTTCTTTCTCGTTGTTAATTATTGAGATTTACAATACTTTTTACGTAATTTTCAAATTAAATAATACATGTTAGTCCTTTCTTCCTCTCCTTCTCCCTACTTGTTGATGATCCCCTTTCTTTCTCGTTGTTAATTATTGAGATTTACAATACTTTTTACGTAATTTTCAAATTAAATAATACATGTTAGTCCTTTCTTCCTCTCCTTCTCCCTACTTGTTGATGATCCCCTTTCTTTCTCGTTGTTAATTATTGAGATTTACAATACTTTTTACGTAATTTTCAAATTAAATAATACATGTTAGTCCTTTCTTCCTCTCCTTCTCCCTACTTGTTGATGATCCCCTTTCTTTCTCGTTGTTAATTATTGAGATTTACAATACTTTTTACGTAATTTTCAAATTAAATAATACATGTTAGTCCTTTCTTCCTCTCCTTCTCCCTACTTGTTGATGATCCCCTTTCTTTCTCAAGATCACAAGAAGTACTTTAGTCCGTGAAGATAACAACAAAACTAAAATATATAAACAAAATCTAAGCATGGAAAACCATGCAACAGAAGCCTTAATAATCTAAAACTAAGGAAATTAAAAATCGGGGAAAAGAATTTCATATCATAAAGGCTTTGTTTTGGCTACGTTCACATGTTGGAGATCACTACCATAGGCAATACTCCTCAACCCCACCACCACCAAATACAAGTTGCATCTTTCATGTAATCTGCTCTATTCTGTAATTTCTAACAAGTAGATGTTTTGATCCTTCTATTCCAAACCCCATCACTCTTTTTAGCAGAAGAATAATCGAATAAACTCAATTAAAACGAAATCCATCTCTCGTTTTTCAGGTGTAGGGCCAGCAGAGGACGACGAGCCAGACTTAGTAGGCCAGTGTTTAGGAGACTTTGAGCTGATTGGTGATCTCAATGGATTGTTTACTTCAGTGTCTGAGGGACTGTATGACACATTATATATATATCCACAGGGGACTCACAAGTTGCTTTTACGGAACTGGCGTTGTCCATCTCAGCTATCATTGTCATGGATGTTTATGCTAGTGGTTGTCGATTCTTCCCGAAAGCCCTCCCCTTTTGAACTTCTATCGATGTACGAAGACCCCATAAACTTCGTCTGAGGACGCAAAGAGTACAACTGTTTCCCGAAAAGAAATATGGTTTCTTGACACTCAGCTAACTTCTCTGCTGCAGCTGTTAAATCTTTCTCCTGGAGAATAAAAAACAGATTGTCTTCTTTAGACACTCACTTTAGATAGAAACGGACAGTCATTAAGTTATCAAAAGGATCTTAACACCAAATCAAAAGATTGCGAACCAGAGAAATTAGGAACTTCGGATTCAATTGAACACCACGTTACGAACTCCATGTTTACTAAAATCTATATCAATTTCTTATTGTGGTCTTCAATCTAATTCAAGGTCCACTAAGTAGACAATGCATTGATAAAAGAAAATTGTTCTTTTACTATTTAAATTATGGCCCTCACCAGAAAACAAGATCAAGTAATTGATTTAACAGTAGTCTTTCAATGCAAGGTTACAAGTGATTTATTGAATTCTGAACGCATAGTGAGACTTTAAAGTCATCCAGATATCATTATTTTGTGACATTTGCTCATGTTTTAATTTGCAAATCTTTTCATATGCATTGGAACTTCTATCACTGAAACAAACTTAGAGAGATGGAGCAAAACAAAAAAAAATCTATTTGCTAGCAACAATAAAATACCAACAATAGAGGCAAATTTTATTTCAAAGTTCAGTTGCATAGCATCACTATCACTGAAATCTATTGTCTTTTATTGAGTTAATAATGTGAAATTTAGATCAAAAGTCCAGACAACCAACAAGATGCAAAATCTTTTTCCGACTAAATATAGTACTGTAAACTACTGAATCAAATACACAACTATAATGGATTGGATTAATCACTTATTACGGTGCAAAAAAGCTACCTGGTTGGTCTTGGCATCAAGATCAGCAGCAGTCTCCATCCTGATTCAAACGGGAAATTAAATTTAATACAGTTTAAGTGCCACTAAATGTAAATTGACAAGCAATGCTGGAGAACAGAGCAGTGGGTAACAACATGACATGAATGTTACCTTCCTATCAACTCAATCATGGATAAGATCTCTTAACTACTCAATTGTTGATGATTGGCGAGCTTGGACTGTTGACAATCAAATTGCCGGGTTAGTTCTTGATGAAAGACGTACATTTTAAAATTCTTGTACGTATATTAGTAATAAACTCTGTCAGTGTATAGATAGATGTTAAACTCTTTTTTTCTTTTTTCATTTGTTCGATTTCAGTTACACGAGAAGTTATTCAAATCAGATGACATTTGCCACAGTGAAGGCAAGAAAACCTTCTATCAATCTATCTTTTTCACTTTCTTTTCTCACTTTGTTAAAAAAAAAAGGGAAATTGTCAAATAATTGGTGTTAAAATTGGTTTGTTAATTTTATTATTTAACAGGGAGCAGGGCATACTGCACCAAAGTATTAGCCACGTGAATGTCTGGCCATCCTCACAAGGTGGATGTCTTACCAGCCTTTGTAATCAGCAAATGTATTACAATTGTTTAATCGTGTGAGCTCATTGTCAGTCTCAAGTCCAGATAAATAAAAAGAGAGTTGTCGAGTCAATAGGAAACAGTTTTCTCTACCTCATAAAGGTAGGAATAAGACTGCGTACATCTTGTCTTCTCAAGTCCCAGAAATTAAACAGAATTTGTCGTTTGGTCTACGTTTTTATTTATTAATTTTTTTTTATTAATGCACGTCAATGTCCAGTCACCTCGAAATGTTTGACAGAGTGAATTGTATGAATATCATGTTTGTTCTGTGTTACGTTTAAGCAGTCTAGTCCTACACCCTTTATATAGACAGCAAATAACAACATATAACCAATGTAATGCCACAGGTGGGGTCTAGAGAGGGTAGAGTGTATGCAGACATTACCCTTACCCCATGAGAGGTAAAGAGGCTGTTCCCGAAAGATTTATATAGACAGCAAACCCCAGGTAAATGAAGAACCTTAATCAGGGTGAAAACTCACAAGAGACCCTGACATCTGATCACCTATAAATTATTGACATCACATAGAAACATATTTGTTTTCCTTTTCCTTCCGTGTTACCCCCTCTGTTTCATTTTGTGGGTGGGTCCGGAGTATGAGAGTCTCACAACTTTATTTTCTACGCAAATTCAGACACAGAATCTTCAAGTCTGAAATAAAATTTTAAGAAACTACATAAAAAGTACAATAAGTACTAAAAGTTAATAATTCAAAATATAAGACAATCATGGTCAAAGAAAAAACTGACTCTTTTCATCCAAAGATTAGGTGGTTGGAGCAAAATTCACTGTACAGAAAAACTTGAAGTATTTGAGATATCCGTATCTACTTCCACACTAAAGTAAAATCCATTCGATAGGACGAAGCACAATGTGATAACTTTAAAAACTAATTTTGACAGTCAATTTTTTATAATTCCAGGCCAATGTGGATAAAAAACCACTAACCTTTGTAGTTGCTCTTCGAGATCCTTGCAACTAGCTAGGGTATCCTGGTGATTCTTCTTTTCCTCTTGAAGCTCATTATCAAGACTTCCTATCTTGGCCTGAAGACGGTTGACTTCAGTTTGCAACTCCTCAGTCCGAGTTTCAAGTGAGTTGTATGACTCTGCCATGCATTTGAGCTGAATTTCAGCCAAACTGTTTGCCTTTTGAGCAGATACCAATTGTGACTTAACCTCTGCTAGGAGTTGCTCAGTTTTAGCCAACTGGGATTTAGTGCCCTCCAGGTTCTCAGAGTATCTAGCAAGATCAAGAGCCATATTTTCTTTCTCTAATTTCAATTGTTCAACCTCCTCCAACGAGCACTTCAAAGAGGTTGATGTTGACTCTGAAGTAGGAACAAGACTGACTTCATGAGGAATGTCTGGATCAGAAGTCGAATCAGAAAAATGAGCACAACCGTTTGCATAAACCTCTCCTGAGTGCTGAAGACCTTTATTTTCTGGTAAAGCAACCTTGTCTATGCAATCACAAGTACTTATTTCTGTTTCAGAATTCTTGTAACCAAGTATATTGAAGTATAGTTGGCTCGCATTACTCAGTAGATGAGATAGATCAAGGACAAAATTCACCATACTCAACCTGTTGTTTATTACCTCAACATAAGTGGCCAAAAAATCATCTAATTTTTCATTGATTCCACTTCCATCAGGAGATGTTTCCTGGATAGCCTTTGCTTCTTTGCCCAGAAAGAGTACAAAGTCGTGAATTTGAGACATGGCATCTGAAAAAGAAAAAAGAAAAAAAGAAGAGAGACATAGCATCTGTTAATTCTTTGCTAATACCATGGATAGACTCATTGCAGGACAGGAATTTCCTTCTCTAAGTTTGCCTCACCATCATCAAGAGAGGGCTGAGATTCAGTAGCAGTCTATGAGGATGGCGGTATGATGGCGTTGTGCATTTCCTGCACAATCTCCCTGAGATCCTCTTGAATTCTTTGAATGTCAGCTTCCTTTGACAAAGACTCCAAAACAGTTGAAATTCTTGATTGGAGCTTCATGGATATGGATGTATCTGAAAGAGGTTGATGGTGTGTGATGATACTTCCTCATTGCGAGATGCTTGATCTCCTGATACACTTGTCTCATTATGTTCTTTCAGCTGAAAATCTGGGCTTTTGGTGACATGCATGGAGTTGTCAACTTTTGTATTTTCGGGTCTTGCATTATTTGGAATATCTGGACTTGAAACTGCTCCATTTGTGTCACTCGACTGATAAGCTAATTTCTCCATCTCCAAAAAGTCATTCATGAGATCCAGGTGGCTTGCACTCTCAGATTTATGTGGACTGTCAGAGTTCTTTTCCTTCTTGACATGGGAGAGATCAGACCTTAATGCTGTCGTCCAAGCGCTAGCACAACTAACATTATCGTCATTTCCATCTTCAGACATGGAAGCCAATCTTGGAAGATGATTTGCTTCATGGCTAAAGGAACCCTCAGATGGCTGTCGTCGAATGGTGGACTTTTGTGGGCTTTTCTGTTCAAAATTTGCTTGCAGCTGTGCTTCCAAACTCTGAAGCTTGCTGGACGTCTTTGCACAAATACTCCTGGATGCTTGTAATTCACTGTTCCGGTGTGCCAAAGCTTCTCTCAACATCTTTGTTTCCTCTTCCATTGCCAAAAGGCGTTCTGTTAATTGCTCATTCTCTTGAACTTCTGCAGACTATCAAAGGAAAAATCTGGCAAACTGGAAAACTGTGGACTATCGAAGGCCTTCCTTGGGATTTCTTTACACAGCTGTCCCTGTATTGTCTACCCAAACTCTCAACCTCAAGCTTCATTTGGGCCAAGGCTGCAGAGGCCCAGGCAACTTCTTCCAGACAAGACCACGTAATCTCTGACACTCTGCTTCCAATTTTGCAATTTTCTTCACTCCCTCCAGGTGTTGTTTTCTGCAACTTCGGCAGACCGTACACACTCATATTTTTCTCCTCATTACGAATTTCTAGTTCCTTTGAGTTAATATGGAGCTCATATTTCAGAGAATTTATTTCCCTTTCACATGACTCAATATTGCTCTTCAACATAACTCTATTTCTGCTTCAGCTTGGGATTTTTTGTCACTGAGCTTTATCACCATGCTAGAACGCTCCTGCAAAGAGCTTGAGAGTGCAGAATTTTCTGCTGCAGACCTGAGTAACTGTTGGTCCAAGTTAGCTATCTTTGCTTCAAACTCATGCTTTATTTTTTCAAACTGTTTGGCTTTATTCTGAATCACATCATGCAGCTTCTGTTCATGCTCTTCTTTCAAATTACGTATCTTCCGCATGCACTCCTTCAGTGCACCATCCAAATGTGATGCCCTGTCTTCAGCAGTAAGCTTCAAAAGAGTGACGGATTCCAGGTAATTTTTCAGTGTCGCGGCTTCTGACTCAGCCTTCTCCCAACCGGTCCAGAGAGATGTCAATAAAATAACTCAATACTAAGTTACAGAACACTTAGTACAAGAAAAACATAAGTCAATAAGGAACATCACCTGAGACAGCTTAAACTTTAGGGTGTTGTTTCACCAGGTTCTCCTTATTAGTCATTTCTAACTGCGCAGCAGACAACTTTTTATCCAAATCCTTGACTTCATCCTCTAAGCCATTCACTTGTTCCTCGAGAGACTTAACTTGATCCTCCAGTCCAGTCAAATGTGAATAAGATTCAACAGAAATTTGCACATACTTCGGTTTCTTGATTTGCTGTTTACTCTGAAATACAACGGAAACCAAAACATAATAAATCACCAAGACAAGACAAATTGAATGAAGATTTCTCACAATGTATATAATTTTCAAAACAATTCGAGTTTCATTTACCAAACTGAAAACTATGTCTTCTTCTTTCTAGCACCAATAAATTGTAATGTAGAGACTAGAGATGCAAACAAAATTTTAGAACTAAACTGAAACTTATAATTTGTCAGGTTAATTTTAAGACCAGCATCCATCAAATCTCAACCTAAAGCTATAAGCCTCAAAATTTAGATAAATGTAGTAGTTCTTTGCTAGCACTGACCAAATTAAGCAGCAATTTTTTTAGACAAGTCCTCGTAGATTAAAGGTCAACATGGAAGCCTTGTTGTAGATGCAAACGTATTGACAGATTGTATGAAGAATTACGGCTAGAGAATCTAATAGCTGTAGTGGCCACAAAGAATGAAAAGAAAACGGAAATCCTAGGTCAAGGAGCAAGCAGAAGATAAAAAAAAAAAAATTGATTTGTACATAACATGATCGTTTCCAATTATATAGATATCAACTAACACACCTGTTCAACCCAGGACCACCCCACCCCCGGCCTCGAGGCGTCTTGCACCTAGGCCACCCCGCCAGCCACCCCCACCCCCAGCCTCGGGGCAGGACGCCCCAAGGCCACCCCACCACCCATCCTCACTCCTGGCCTCGAGGCATCCTGCCCCGAGGACAACCCGCCACCCACCCCCACCCCCGGCCTCAAAGCGTCCTGCCCCGAGGCCAACCCACCACCCACCCCCACCCTCGAGGCACCCTGCCCCGAGGCCACCCCCCACCCCCGGCCTCGAGGCGTCCTGCCCCTAGGCCAGGGGTAGCTCAAAGTAATTAGAGGCCTAAAATCTAAATAAACTTTATATATATTTATTTAAAAATTATTTTTCTAACTTTAAGATTTCAATTAGAAACCTAAAATCTAAATAAACTTCATATGTATTTATTTAAAAATTATTTTTCTAACTTTTTAGATGTAAATTTTTGCTTAAAATTTCTTTATAGATGATTTCTTCAAATATCTTTTTTATTATTATTAGTTTTAGATAATATTTTATCAATTCAACATTAGAAAACACTCTTTTACCGGGGTCATTACTATATGAATTGTTAACATAATTCTTAGTAATAAGTTGACAAACTTTAAATAAAAACAAGAGTTAAAATCATAGAATTTGATTCAAGAAGTTGATAACTTGGTATATCCTACTTACTATGTTTGTTGTATTGCTTGAAAATTTAAGAAGAAATAAAAAGAATTTGTAATTTACTTTGTTCAACACTTTTCGACTATTGATTCATATTTTTGACAAATTATTACTCTACCTTATCAAAGATTTGAAAAAAAAGAGTTCAAACAGATAAATAAAATGAGTGTTAGCGAAAAATAATTGAATTTTTCTATTTGAATGGGGTTAAGGAGAACAAAATAATATAATTTATGTAAAAATATTAACAAATAAATTATTCTTGGTAAGAATCTGAGGCCCCACAAAATTGGGGGCATAAGGCATATGTCTCAAATTTTGTATACAAGAGTCGCTCCTGCCCGAGGCCACCACCCCACCCCCAGCTTGAAGCGTCCTGCCACGAGGCCAACCCCCCACCCCCACCCCAGTCCTCAAGGCGTCCTTCCCCAAGGCCATCCCCTACCGCCACCCCCGGCCTCGAGGCGTCTTGCCCCGAGGCCACCCCTCATCCCCACTCCTAGCCACGAGAATCCTTCCCCGAGGCCACCCCTGGCCTCGAGGCGTCCTGCCCCGAGTCCCCGCTCCCCCATATCCCCGGCCTCGAGGCCACCCCCCAACCCTTGCCTCGAGGCGTCCTGCCCCGAGGCCACCCCCCTCCCACCACCGGCCTCGAGGTGTCCTGCCCATCCCCACCCCCGGCCTCAAGGTGTCCTGCCCATCCCCACCCCCAGCCTCGAATCCTGCCTCGAGGCTACCCCACCCTCCCACCCTCCCACCCCCGGCCTTGAGGCGTCCTGCCCCGAGGCCACCACCCTCCCACCCTCGGCCTCGAGGCGTCTTGCCCCGAGGCCACCCCCCGCCCTTTCCACCCCGGACCTCGAGGCATCCTGCCCGAGGCCACCCCAAATCCAAAATTGCTTCACTTGAGTTTCTCAAATTAAGTTTTACCCAGAATCTTCAATCATTTTTTTTCACGAAACCCGACGTAACATTAACCAATTTACTTATTTAATCCAAGAAAGAAAACCCCAAAAAAAGAAATCACAAAACCCACCTTCATTTTCCTTCCGTACACAAATTAACACAAGAAACCCCATAACCAACATACAAAAACAGAGGAAGACTCACAAGTTTGGAGGAATGAGAAATCGAGCAGAGACAGTTGTATGATTCGAGATATTAGAAAGTACCGGTCGTTTCTTGGGCGCTCCAGCATTCAATTTTACTGTCTGATTATTCTCCAACCTTGATGAATTAACCGACATTGCTCGTCTCTTCGCCACAGATGAACGCCTTCTAATATAAAACGTCTTCAAGAAAACGAAAAAGAAAGCTCGATTTAGGTATCCGTTAGGAGCGGACCAATTAGATGAAGACACGTAGGGTCTAATGAAAGTTTGAATGGATACGTTCTTGACAAAGGAAAAGCTCGCGCTTTTCTTAGTTGGATCTTTATTACATGCTATATATATCTTTTTTTCGTGTTTAAAATATGTGACTATATATAGTATTTGTATCTCAAATAAGAAGTTAAAAAACATCATTGTAGGGATTGCTTTCCTTTGAATAGGACCTTACCAGACACGAATTTAAATTAATCAAATTCTAAATACGGAATGAAAAAAAAAATGGATCAAAAAAAGTGAAACTTTCGAAAATCAAACTTCAGAAACAGTTTGAACTTTTTTAATTTCAATCGAATTCAACTTCATTTTCACATTTGATAAATTAATTCTAGTACGATTAAATTTTGAAAATTTATAAATTTCTTTTTTTGAAAAATAAATATCCGAAAAACGGGTGCAAAAGAAATTTGACTTTATTATCTGTAGATTCTTTCTACTTTTTAAAAGTAATAATTCAAACAATGTTGATCTAATTGATTGCTAGTATGTTTCAACTTATTTGTCTTATTCTTTTTAGTTTATTTTAAGATGTTTTTTTAACAACTTTTTAATTCTATTTTTTCACGTGACATATTTTGAGATCACAAAATTAAAGGACATTTTGATATATTCTACGTATTTTTAGTTTAGGATCGTAAGATTAAAAAAAAAATTAAATTTACTTAAACTTCGTGTCACGTTAAAATCAATAACATTGAAATTGTGAAAGTAATGTATGTGTGAAATTAGGGATACTTGTTGTAGACGAAAAAAATGACAGATAATCTCTTATTTTTAAGATAGGTTTAAAATAGACATTTAAATTAAGAGTTGATATAGTTTAGACAAAATCAAAATCCTAACTTTTTGAATATTTGATTTGCATTTCGAAATCAAGTATTTTCAAATTTTGTCCAAAATTTTAAAGTTTTATATCTTATCTTAATACTAATTGCAATACTCTACCAATCAATCAATATACTCATTAGGCTAGATGATATATGCTAAAAAAACCACAGTAATTTGTTAAGCAGTAGACATATGTTTCAACTTATTTGTCTTATATTTTTTTTAGTTTATTTTAATATGATTTTTTTTTACAATTCTTTAATTCTAATTTTTCACGTGACATTTTGAGATCACAAAATTAAAGGACATTTTGACATATTCTAAATATTTTTTGTTTAAGATTAAAAAATACTTTTAAATTTTTTTAAACTTCGTGTCAAGTTAAAATCAATAACATTAAAACAGTGAAATTAGGGATACTTGTTGCATAGACAAAAAAATGACAAAGATAATCTCTTATTTTTAAGATAGGTTTAAAATAGACATTTAAATTAGGAGTTGATTTAGTGTAGACAAAATCAAAATCCTAACTTTTTGAATATTTGATTTGCATTTCGAAATCAAATATTTTCAAATTTGGGTGCTCCGAGCCCAGATTCATGGGCTAATACACACGGAAAACTGAGGAATATGCGTAATTCCTAAGAAATGACATGTAAATACGAAAATATGCATTAAAAAATTATGTGAGTATACGTGATAGTTCTCCAACTCATTACAGAGGTCCTCTTAAAGTTTTTCATGTAAATGCGAAAATATGCGTTAAAAAAATTATGTGAGTATACGTGATAGTTCCTCAACTCATTACAGAGATTCTCATAAAGTTTTTTCAGAAAAAAAATATGGGTGCTCTGAGGAGCCACATTCATGGACTAATACACACTAAAAATCAAGGAATTTGCGTAATTCCTAAACAATGGCCTGCAAATACAAAAAATATGCGTTAAGAAAATTGTGTGAGTATACGTGATGGTTCCCCAACCACTATGGAGGTCCTAATAAATTTTCAAAAAAAAACTTAGGGTGCTCCGAGACGAAAGATCCATGGACTAATACACACGAAAAATTGAGATATTTACGTAATTCCTAAAAAGAGGTCTGCAAATGCGAAAATATACATTAAGAAAATGGTGTCAGTATACGTGATGTTTCCCAACTCATTATTGAGGTCCTCATAAGGTTTTTTCAGGAAAAAAAATTGGGTGCTCCGAGGCGCCAAATCTATGGACTCATACACACCAAAAACCGAGAAATTGGCATAATTCCTAAAAATAAATAGCATGTAAATGTGCAAATATGCATTAAAAATGATGTGAGTATACGTGATGGTTCCCCAACTCATTACGGAGGTCCTCATAAAGTTTATCAAGAAAAAAAATTGGGGTGCTTTTAGGCGCCAGATCCATGGGCTAATACACACGGAAAATTGAGGAATTTACGTAATTCTTAAAAAATGGTATGTAAAAATGCAGAAATATGTCTTAAAAATAGTGTGAGTATACATAATGGCTCCCAACACATTACGGAGGTCCTCATAAAATGTTATCACGAAAAAAAATTGGGTGCTCAGAGGCGACAGATCCATGGGCTAATACACACACAAAAATCAAGAAATTTGTGTAATTCCTAAAGAATGGTCTGAAAATGTGAAAATATGTAGTAAAAAATGGTGTGGGTATACGTGATGGTTCCTCAACTCATTACGGAGGTCCTCATAAAGTTTTTTTTCAGAAAAATTTTTGGATGCTCCGAAGCGCCAGATGCATGGCTAATACACACGAAAAATAAGGAATTTATGTAGGTCGTAAAAATAGAATGTGAATGCGAAAATATATGTTAAAATGGTGAGTATACATGATGGTTCATCAACTCATTATGGAGGTCCTCATAAAAAATTTTATAAAAAATTTGGGTGCTCTGAAGCATTAGATCCATGAGCTAATACACATGAAAAATCAAGGATTTGCGTAATTCTTAAAAAGGGTATGTATATACGAAAATATGCGTTAAAAATGTTGTGGATATACATAATAGTTCCCAAATCATTACAAAGGTCCTCATAAAGTTTTTTCATATAAAAAGGTTTTGTGTTGCAAGGTACCAGATCCATGAGTAATTACAAACGAAAATCGAGAAATTTGTGTAATTCCAAAAAATGACCTGTAAATGCGAAAATATGCGTTAAAAAAATGGTGTAACTAATCGTGATGATTCCCCAACTCATCACGGAGGTCCTCATAAAGTTTTTCCGAAAAAAATTGGGTGCTCTGAGGTGCCAGATGCATGGGCTAAGACACACGAAAAACTGAGGAATTTGCGTAATTCCTAAAAATGACATGTAAATACGAAAATATGCGCTAAAAAAATAGCGTGAGTATACGCGATGGTTCCCCAACTCATTATGAAATTCCTCATAAAGTGTTTTGGAAAAAAATCTAGGTGCTCTGAGGCGCCAGATCCATGGGATACACACGAAAAACCGAGAAATTTACGTAATTCCTAAAAATGACCTGTAAATGCGAAAATATTCGTTAAAAATAGTGTGAGTATACGTGATGGTTCCCCAACTAATTCATAGGTCCTCATAACGTTTTTCAGAAGAAAAAAAATTGGTGCTCCGAGGCGCCAGATTTGTGGGCTAATCACACGAAAAACCAAGAAATTTGTGTAATTCCTAAAAAATGACCTGTAAATGCGAAAATATACGTTAAAATGGTGTGAGTATACGTGATGGTTTCCCAACTCATAAGGGAGGTTTTCATAAAGTTTTTTTAGAAGAAAAAAAATTGGGTTCTCTGAGGCGTCATATCCATGGGCTACAAATGAAAACACCAAGAAATTTACATAATTCCTAAAAATTGGCCTGTAAATACGAAAATATGAGTTAAAAAATGGTGTGAGTATACCTGATGGTTCCCCAATTCATTACGGATGTTCTGATAAAGTTTTTTCAAAAAAATGTTAGGTGCTCCGAGACTCTAGATCCATGGGCATTACAAGTGAAAAACTGAGAAATATGCGTAATTCTTAAAAAATAGTTTGTAAATGCAAAAATAGGTGTTAAAAATGGTGTGAGTATACGTGATGGTTCCCCAACTCACTATAGAGGTCCTCATAAAGTTTTCTCAGAATTGTTTTTTTGGGTGTTTTAAGGCGTTAGATCCATGGGTTAATACACATGAAAAATCAAGGAATTTGCGTAATTCTTAAAAAAAAAATGTCATGTAAATGCTAAATATGCATTAAAATTATGTGAGTATACGTGATGGTTCCCCACACTCATTGCGAAGGTCCTCATAAAGTTCATTTGGAAAAAATATTTGGGTGCTTCGAGGTGCCCGATCCATGGGCTAATACACACAAAAAACTAAGGAATTGGTGTAAGTCCTAAAAAATGGCTTGTAAATGCGAAAATATGCGTTAAAAATGGTGTGAGTATACGTGATGGTTCCCCAACTCATTATGGAGGTCCTCATAAAGGTTTTTTCATAAAACAATTATTGGTGCTCACAGGCGCCAGATCCATGAGCTAATACACACGAAAAATCAAAGAATTTGCGTAATTCCTTAAAATGGCATGTAAATACGAAAATATTTGTTTGAAATGGTGTGAGTATACGTGATAGTTCCCGAACTCATTACGGAGGTCCTCATAAAAAAAATTTAAAAAATAATTTTGGTTTTGCAAGGTGCCAGATCCATGACTATTACACACAAAAAACCAAGAAATTTGTGTCATTCCAAACAAAATACCTATAAATGCAAAAATATGATTTAAAAATGGTGTGAGTATAAGTTATGGTTCCCCAACTCATTATGAATGTCCTCATAATGTTTTGGGTGCTCTAAGGCGTCGGATCTATGGGCTAAATCACACGAAAAATTCAAAATTTTGCGTAATTCCTAAAAAATGTCCTGTAAATACGAAAATATTCATTAAAAATGGTGTGAGCATACGTGATGGTTCCCAAACTCATTACGGAGGTCATCATAATATTTTTTCAGAAAAAATTTTAGGATGCTCTGAAACGCCAGATCCATGGTCTAATACATACGAAAATCAATGAATTTGTGTAATTCCTAAAGAATGGCCTGTAAATGTGAAAATATGCATTAAACGAGCCAACTTTTACGAATTACATGGCTTTCTTAATTTTTTGTGTGTATTAGCCCATGAATCAGGGGCCTCAAAGCACCCAAAATTGTTTTTTGAAAATTTTTTATCAGGATTTCCCTAATGAGTTGGGGAAGTATTTTGTACCGTTTGACTATTTTTTCAAACATATTTTCTCATATACGAGCCAACTTTTAGATATAACGCGGTTTTCTTGGTTTTTGTGTGTTAATATCATTGATCTGGAATTCGAATAGATGAAATATGGAAAATTTGGTATTTCCATATCGGGTCGTGTTTGAATTCGAAAATGCTGATGTTTTCCCCTCCGGACCAATCCACGCCATTAATAAAGTTGAACACCCACAAAAATTTTGTCCTAAACTTTGTCGGAATCATACATCACCCAAAATTCATAGACTATAGAACACTTAAAATGAAAAAATTGGTATTTCCCATTTCGAGTTTCGTTTGAACTTTAATATGCAGGCGTTTTGCCCATCATGATCAATACACGCCATTAATATGGTAATCACAGACGCCAAGTAAAATTTTTGGCCAAAAACTCGTCAGGAACACATATCACCCAAAATTCATGGACTATAAATAGGAAATTTGATATATATGGCTCCAGGCCTCGTTTGAACTTGAATATGTGGACGTTTGCCCCTCCAAACTAACGCACGCCATTAATAAGGTCATCATTGATGTCCACAAAAAATTTTGACCAAAAACCCGTTAGGCTCACATATCACCCAAAATTCATGGACTATAGCACACATAAAAAGAGAAATTTGGTATTTTCCATTCCTGGCCTCATTTGAAATTAAAATGTGAAAATTTTCCCCTTTTGACCAACGCACGCCATAAATAAGCTCGTCACGAACTCCATAAAAAAAATTTGGCCAAAAACCCATCGGGATCATATATCACCCAAAATCCAAGGACTATAGCACACGTAAAATGGAAAATTTGGTATTTCTGTTTTGGGCCTCATTTGAACTTGAAAATGAATGTCCATCCAGACCAATGCACAACATTAAAAAGGTCTTTGGGACGCCCACAACAAATTTTTGCCCAAAACTAGTCAGGATCATATATTACCCAAAATCCCATTTGGGGGCCTCGTTTGAACTTGAAAATGAGAACGTTTTCCCCTTCGGACCAACGCACACCATTAATAAGGTCGTCACAAACGCCCACAAAAAATTTCAGCCAAAAAACCATTTAGATCACATATTACCCAAAATTCATGGACTATACACGTAAAATGAGAAAATTGGTTTTTCTCATTCTAGGCCTTGTTTGAACTTTAAAAATGCGGAAATTGATGTGCCGCGAAATCTTGGCACATTTGATGCTTGAAAACTCGAAACTAATACTAGAATTAAGTATAATTTGTATGATTTGATATGTTTGTTGAATGTGTAGGCAGAATCTGGCTTATGTAGAAAACTGGAAAAAGAAGCAGAAAATGAGGATGATCAAGTAAAGTTCACGGCCAACTTCATGGACCGTGACCTTCATAACGGTTCGTGGTTGAGCCCATGAGGTTGAAGCAGTGTTTAGGCCTTGAGAAGATGGAGGGCATAAACAATCAAGTGAAGACCACGGAAGGTTCTACGGGTCGTGGTTAACATGACGACCCGTGATAGTGATCGTGGTGTGGAACCAGTGAAGAGGCTAAGGGAAGTTGCAAAGTGATGGGGGCCAAGTTAAGACCACTGGCACCTATACGGGACGTGGTCAACATGACGACTCGTGATATTGATCGTGGTCCTGATCCAGTGTGCTAGCATTTCAGACCTAAGTGTGAGAAAATCCAATTGAAGATCACGGACGACTTCACGGACCGTGGTCCCAATGACGGGCCGTGATGCTATCCGTAATTCCCTTTCCAGTGTCAAGTATTGAAGACCCATTTTTGGGAAAAGCTCAAGGAAAGACCACGGAGGGCTTCACGGACCGTGAAGCCCTTGACGGGTCGTGGAAGTGGCCGTGAAAAGGCCCGACAGTGCAGTCCTACTTCGAGTAGGACTCTTTTTGAAACACTTATTTTAAATTTATTAGGTCATTTTTATGTTTTATCTTATCTCAGCTTGAACGACGAATGAGTCGCGATTATTCTGACTTTTTGATCTTCAAGTTTAAACATTGAAATCAGTTTGAAGTTTGGATTCCGATCCTTGAATTATTAAAACGACTTGTTGATTTGCTGATTTTCATAAGTCTTTTCTATCATGTTTTCATTCAATATATCTGATTGTTTACGTGAAACCATGAGGGGCTAAATACCACTACTGGGTTGTGAGATTCATGACGTAATTTTAACTGTAATTTCGTAAAATCAGTGAAAGGCAAATCTGTGGTTACAATCTGTAGTTTTACCTTTCGTTATCCTTGCAAATTTGATGAGTGCACGCTTTAGAATGAGCATGTATCTGGCATTTGTTCGAGACAAAAATACCAATTAGGAAAAAGTTGAACTAACTTGACGAATTTGAGTTAAAGTTTGAGTTCGAGAGAAAAGAACTTTAACATCAAACCATTGTAAGCGAGGGTCAATGATAGTAACACTCTAGGGCCGAGAGGGCATGAGTGAAACTTGTCTGATTAGACTGAGAAGTATCAGATGAAATTAACACGCATAAATGTTGTAAACTTTGAATTGCCTGAAACTCAATTACGGAAGAACACTAAAACTAATGTTATGGTGAACACAAACTTGGTTTCTCTTAATCAACTAAATCAACTTTATAACGTAATATTCTGTGAATCGTTAACCTGGATTTTTACTGCAAATTTTAGTAATTATAACATCTAATACAAGCCCAATTTACTTTTTGTCATTGTTTATTTAGGAGTAATAACGACATTCGAGTAAACGCGACAGTAAAACCTTTTTTGTAAAGAAGTTCTCTGTGGGATCGACCTCAACTCACGTTGAGTTCTGTAAATTGACATCGATCATTTACACTTCTTAATTGAAGAGTGAGTTTGGACGTATCAGACATTTGCCACTCCAAATTAACACACGTCATAAATATGTCGTCACGGGAGCCTATAAAAAATTTCGACCAAAAACACGTCTGGATCACATATCACCCAAAATTCATGAACTATAACACACATAAAATGGGAAATTTGGTATTTCCCATTTCGAACCTCATTTGAACTAGAAAATGCGGACGTTTGCCCCTCTAGACCAATGCACGCTATTAATCATGTCGTCACAGAAGCCTACGAAAAATTTCAGCCAAAAACCCATTGGGATCACATATTACCCAAAATCCATGGACAAAACACGTAAAATGGAAAATTTGGTATTTTCTGTTCCAGACTTCGTTTGAACTTGAAAATGTGGATGTTTTCACCTCGGTACAAACACACGCCATTAATAAGGTTATCTCGAACGCCCACAAAAATATTCGGTGGAAAAACCTGTTGGTATCACATGTCACCCAGAATCCATGAACTATAGCACACGTAAAAATAGAAAATTTAGTATTTTCCGTTCCGAGGGCCTCGTTTGAACTTGAAAATGTGGGCATTTTTTCCTATGGACCAATGCACGTCATTAATAAGGTCGTCACGGACACCCACAAAAGATTTCAGCCAAAAATCCATCGAAATAACATATCACCCTAAATTCATGGACTAGTACACGTAAAATGGGAAATTTGGTAATTTCAATCCGAACCTCGTTTGAACTTGAAAATACGGATGTTTGCCACTACGGACCAATGCACATCATTAATAAGGTCGCCACGAACGCCCACAGAAAATTTCGGCCAAAAATCCATCGAGATCACATATCACCCAAAATCCATGAACTATAGCATATTTAAAATAGGAAATTTGGCATTTCACGTTCTGGGCCTCGTTTGAACTTTAAAATGCATACATTTTCCCCTCCGGACCAATACACGTCATTAATAAGGTTGTCATGGACGACCAGAAAATATTTCGGCCAAAAATCTGTCGGGATCACATATCACCCAAAATCCATAGACTAACACACGTAAAATGATAAATTTTGTATTTCCCATTTTGGGGCCTCGTTTGAACTTGAAAATACAAAGTTTTGCCCCATTGGACCAACGCACGCCATTAATAAGGTCGTCACGAACGCCCATAAAAAATTTCAACCAAAAATCCATTGGGATCACATATCACCCAAAATTTATGGACTATAGAACATGTAAAATGAGAAATTTGGTATTTCCCATTAAGTGCCTCGTTTGAACTCGAAAATGCGGACATTTGCCACTCCAAACCAACACACATCGTAAATAAGGTCGTCACGGAAGCCCGTAAAATATTTTGGCCAAAAACCCGTTGGGATCACATATCACCCAAAATCCATTGGCTATAGCACACGTAAAACGAGAAATTTTATATTTCCCCTTTCGAAACTTTTTTGAACTTGAAAAAGAGGACGTTTTCCCCTCCGAACCAACACGCGCCATTAATAAGGTCATCACAGACACCCACAAAATATTTCGACCAAAAACCCATTGGGATCACATATCACCCAAAATCTATGGACTATAGCACACGTAAAACAGGAAATTTGGTATTTCTCGTTCCTAACCTCATTTAATCTTTAAAATGCGGATGTTTGTCCCTCCAAACCAATGTACGCCAACGTTTTTTAGTTAAAATTTTTTGTTGCTCCAAGACGTTAGATCTATGGGATAATACACATACAAAAAACAAAAAAAATTGCATAATTCCTAAAAGTTGGCTCGTAAATGCGAAAATATGCATTAAAATGGTGAGACTATAGGTTAATGCTTCCGCAACTCATTACGGAAGTTCTCATAAAAAAAAATTGAAAACTTTTTGCGTGCTCCAAGGCGCCAGATTCATGAACTAATACAGACAAAAAACAAAGAAAGTCGCGTAATTCCTAAAAGTTAGCTCATAAATGCGATATATGCCTTAAAATGATGGGATTATTGTTAATGTTTCCCTAACTAATTACGGAGGTCCCCATAAAGTTTTTCTGAAAAAAGTTTTGGGTGTTTCAAGGCGACAGATTCATGGGCTAATACACAAGAAAAATTCTTATGAATTGGCTTGTAAATGCAAAAATATGCCTTAAAAATGGTGGGGCTATATGAAATGCTTCCCCAACTCATTACGGAGATCCTCATAATATTTTTTCTGAAATAATTTGGGAATGCTTCAAAGCACTAAATCCATGGAGTAATACACACGAAAAAAATAAAAAAGCCGCATAATTCTAAAAGTTGATTCTTAAATATAAAAATATGCCTTAAAATAGTGGGACTATAGATAATGTTTCCACACTCATTATGGAGGTTCTCATGAAGTTTATTCAGAAAGAATTTTTGGGTGCTCCAATTTGCCAGGTTGATGTGCTGCGAAATCTTGGTACATTTGATGCTTGAAAATTAAGGATTTATACTAGAATTGAGTGTATTTGTGTATGCTTTGATGTGTTTGTTGAATGTGTAGACATATTCTTGCTTGTGTGGAAAAAATGGAAAAAGAAGCAAAAGATGATGGTGATCAAGTGAAAACCACGAGCACCTGACGAGTCGTGGTCCTTATCACGAACCGTGGTGCCGGTCGTGAAGCATTTCCAGTAAGAAGGCCTGGAGGAGTTCAGATTATGTTGGACCAAGTAAAGATCACGAACAGTGGTCCTCATAACGGTCAATGGTGCCAGTCGTAAAGGTGAGCCAGTGAATGAGCAACGAAAAGTTGATAAAGGAATTTACCAAGTGAAGACCATGGACAACTACACGGACTATGGTCATTGTCACGAGTCGTGGTGGTGCCCATGGTAATGACTCAGTGAAAGGGCATTAGAAAGTTGAAGAGGAAATTCATCAAGTGAAGACCACAGACCGTGGGCATTGTCATGAGTCGTGGTAGTGTCCGTGGTGATGATACAGCTTGAAGAGTCTGTTTTGGGTGAGTCCAAGTGAAGCTGTTAATTGTTAATCTGGATTTTGATTACAAATCTTAGTTACTAGAACATCACAACTAAACCCATTTTACTTTCCGTAATTGTTTCTTTAGGAAATAATAACGGCATTTGAGTAAAACGCGACAGTGAAAGAATTTCTGTAAAGAGATTCTCTGTGGGATCGACCTCAACTCACGTTGAGCTCTATAAATTGACTTCGATCGTTTATATCTCTTAATTGAGGTGTAAGTTTGGACGTATCACAGATCCATGAGCTTTACACACGAAAAACTTAGAAATTCGTCTAATTCCTATGAGTTGGCTTGTAAATATTAAAATATGCCTTAAAAGATGGTGGACTATAGGCAATGCTTCCCCAACTCATTACAGAGGTCCTTATAAAAAAAATTCAGAAAAAAAAAATTCAGAAACTCCAAGGCACCAGAATCATGTGCTAATAATACACACGAAAAATCAAGAAAGTCGCGTAATTCTTAAAGTTCGCTCATAAACGTAAAAATATGCCTGAAATGGTGGGACTATAGGTAATTCTTCTCTAACTCATTACGGAGGTCCTCGTAAAGTTTTTCAGAAAAAAAAATTGGGTTCTCCAAGGCATTAGATACATGGGATAATACACACGAAAAACTAAAAAAGACGTGTAATTCCTAAAAGTTGACTCATAAATGCAAAAATAAGCATTAAAATGGTGGGACTATAGGTAATGCTTCCCCAACTCATGACGGAGGTCCACATAAAAAAAAATCAGAAAATTTTTTAGAGTGCTTAAAGGTGCCAGATTCATAGGCTAATACACACGAAAAACCAAGAAAGTCGTAATTCCTAAAAGTTGGCTCATAAATTTGAATATGCCTTAAAATGGTGGACTACAAATGATGCTTCCCCAACTCATTACGGAGGTCCTCACAAAGTTTTTTTAGAAAACTATTTTAGGTGTTCCAAGGCGCCAGATCCATGAGTTAATACACACGAAAAATCAAGAAATCGCTTAATTCCTACATGTTGGATCGTAAATGCAAAAATATTCCTTAAAATGGTGGGACTATAAGTAATGCTTACCTCAACTCATTACGGAGTTTTTCATTAAAAAAAATACAAAAAAAAATATTTGGGTGCTCCAAGGCACTAGATTCATGGTCTAATACACAAAAAAAACATGATAGTCGCGTAATTCTTAAAATTTGGCTCGTAAATGCGAAAATATGCATTAAAAATTGATGGTACTATAGGTAATAATTCCCCAACATATTGCGGAGGTCCTCATAAAAAAATTTCAGAAAAATATTTTGGATACTCCAAGGCGCTAGATCCATGGGTTAATACACGTGAAAAATAAGAAAGTTTAAAAAAACTTTATAAATACCTCCGTAATGAGTTGGGGAGCATTATGTATAGTCCCAAAAAAAATTTATGGCATATTTTCGCATTTACGATCCAACTTATAGGACCTTGGAGCACCCAAAAAAATTATAGAAAAAACTTTATGAGAATCTCTGTAATGAGTTGGGAAAACATTACGTATAGTCCCACCATTTTTTAAGGCATATTTTCACATTTACAAGCCATTTTTTTAGATATTATGTCACTTTCTTGGTTTTTCGTGTGTCAATTGGCTTAAGGATCTGGTGTCTTGGAGCACCCAAAAACTAATTTCTGGAATAACTTTATGAGGACCTCTGTAATGAATTGGGAAAGCATTAAGGAGAAGAAAATGATCAAAAGTGTCCTTAATGTATGGGGTTGCTTTATTGTGGTCCTTAAACTATTTCACATGATCCATATGGTCCTTAATGTATTATAAAAAGTGATCAGTTAGGTCTTTTACCCTAACTGTAACAGATTCATTAAAAATTTCTGTTAAATTTAACCCTGCCCCACGTACAACTCAAGCTTTCCCTTTCCCTGAGTTTGCGCATTTTTTTTTGCTTCAGCCATCAAAAGGAAACTTCTCTCTTCTCATTTAAACACAAAGCTTTTATTTTTTTTACAGCAAAATGTCAAGAAAGAAGAAGTTTTTCTCTTTCTTAGCTCATCTTTGAATTCCTAATTGCTACTCTAATTCAATGATGATAAGTGATTTCTAATATAAGCAATTCTTGAAGTCTTTCATTGTCATAAAAAAAAATAGAAAGTATTTGAAGATAGATACATAAGCTCTAATCACAACCTTATTTGAAGGTGACAAAATTGATCCACCATCAAGGATAGTAAGATACACCCAAATCGTAAGAAAAAAAAAGAGTTGATTCTTTGCCACCATTTCTTTTGACAAATAAACATTCTTGGTAATAAAGAAGAAAGTAAGTACGTTTTTACTATATAATTCTACAGTGAAACTTGAAAAAGATGAAAATGGAGAAAATTATGGCACTTTTCACGCTATGGCTTATAAGGGGAATGGAAAGTTTTCCTGATTTATTTTGTTGTGGGTCCCGGCGTTAAACTTAACTTGACTTTTTGATGGATCTGTTACTTTTTGGACAATGGACTAAAGTGCTACCCTTTTATAATACATTAAGGACTATATGAATCAAGTAAAATATATTAAGGATCAAAGTAAAACAACCCTCATACATTAAGGACCATTTTGATCATTTTCTCAAGCATTATGTATAGTCCCACCATTTTTAAGGCATATTTTCACATTTTCGAGCCAACTTTAAGGAATTATGTGACTTTCTTGGTTTTTCATGTATATCAGCCAGTGGTTCTGGCGCCTTAGAGAACCTAAAAAAAATATGAAAAAAATTATGAGGACCTCCTTAATTAGTTGGGGAAGTATTACGTATAGTCCCACCATTTTTTTAAGAAATATTTTTGCAGTTACAAGCCAACTTTTAGGAATTACGTGACTTTCTTAGTTTTTCGTGTTTATTAGCCTATGGATTTAGCACTTTGGAGTACCGAAAAATTTTCTTGAAAATTTTATGAGGACCTCCGTAATGAGTTATGGAAGCATTATGTATAGTCCAACCATTATTTAAAGCATATTTTGGCATTTACGAGCCAATTTTTAGGAATTACACGACTTTCTTAAATTTTCATGTGTCTTAACCCATGGATCTGGCGCCTTGGAGCCCCCAAAATGAATTTCTAAAAACTTTATGAGGGCTCCTTAATGAGTTGGGGAAGCATTACGTATAGCCTCACCATTTTTAAGGCATATTTACGCATTTATGAGCCAACTTTTAGGAAATACGCGACTTTCTTGATTTTTCGTATGTATTAGCCCATGTATCTGGCACCTTGGAGCACCTAAAAAAAAATTCTGATAAAACTTTATGAGGACCTCCATAATGAGTTGGGGAAGCATTGTGTATACTCCAGCCATTTTTTATGGCATATTTTCGCATTTACGAGTCAACTTTTAAAAGTTACGCGACTTTTTTAGTTTTTCATGTGTATTAGCTTATGGATATGTCGCCTTGGAACACCCAAAAAAAAATCCGAAAAAACTTTAAGAGGACCTCCGTAATGAGTTGGAGAAGTATTACGTATAGTTCCACCATTTTTAAGTCATATTTTTGCATTTACGAGCCAACTTTTAGGAAATTAGGCGACTTTCTTGATTTTTCGTGTGTATTAGCCCAAATTTTCTTGGTTTTAAAACTTACAAGTATAAATCATTTTTCTTTAAAAAGTCAAATATTTTTTTCAAATACTATGGCCAAACACGTAGTGAAACTTCAAACAAAAATAACTTGCGAAAAATATTTGAGAATCTATTACCCAACTCTAGCTTAGTAAAAGCATACACAAGTTTTACATTTTGTAAGCTAATTATCCAAAATGTTTAGAACCATAATTATCCCTAATTGTTAATACGACATATACCAAACCCTACCAAATTATGTGGCCAGCCATGAAAAACATTTATATTACTTATTATGCTGATATATTTCATGTTGAAATTTAATTAATAATGTGGACAAACAGTTTTGTATGAAAAGCTTATGCATAAATAACACACATTTCATATGCATTATATTGTTTTGTTATAGGTTATATATACTTATACATCGATCCCTGACCCCACCCCTTCAATTACTGTTATGTATTTATTCCAAAGTAGTCCATGTGCCATAATTGCTTGATTGTGAACTATTGTTGACTTTAAGAAGTTACAACATACTACTCCAGCACAAGTATTTAATACAGGTTAGAACAAAATAAGGAGAAAAAAAAACAAGTGTATGATACTTTTTTTTTTTCATTTTTGTGTGTATATTTTTTTTTATTATATTCATCCTATATTTCTCACAAGTCTCTTTCAAATAACAATGTGACAGTTAACTGTCATTTTTCAAGTAAGAATAAGTTTAGACCCCCACCCCCACGAAACCAAAAAATAAAATAAAATAAAATAAAGAAGATACCCTTTGCACCTTAAGTAAATTTCATATATAGTTGGATAGATCAAATGAACTATAGTTGTTGTTGTTATTGTCATGACTTGCTAAGTTTGTTGTTGAATTCTTCATGAGTTGATGATCATCTAGTTCTAAAATTGATCCAAAATCTTGAAATTGCATCATTGGTTGCCACTCAAAATTACTTGTGTTATAATGATCAAATTGATCCTCCTCTTGTTCAAGTACAGCTTGCATTTCAAGAAAGCTAGTGTTAAAATCAAGAAAATCTTGATTAATTTGACCCCCTTGCTCCTCTTGAAGAAAATTACCACAAGGGTAATCTTGGAAATTATCCAACAAACTTTCATTCTCAAAAGAAGTTGGATTATTAACCAAGCTATCTGATGAAGGAGAATTAGATAAGCTTGCTCCAATAGAAGAATAATCTTGAGATTCTTGAATAATAATATTATCATCATGATCATTATTTGTACCTTGGTTCAAATACTTAGCGAAAACATCGGCTAGATCAATGTCATGAGCTCCGGGAGCGCCTTCGAGGACGGGACTCGATGTTTGAAGGGTATTATCGTCTTTTCGTGTAGATCTTGAACGCCGACTTTTTCGACAACCGCCACCAACGGGGACATTTCGAAGAGAACCACCTTTAGTCCAATATCTACGACAAGCTTTGCAAAAATACCTAGGTTGTGACAAGCTATAGTTGTTGTAGTAACAAAATTTTGTGTTGGTAGAGGCACATCTAGGACAATTTGGTGCTTGTTCAATATTGGACTTTCTTGTCCTTTCCATCATGATCATTGGCCTTGGACGGTACGGTAACATGTTTTTGTGATAAATATATATGTATTACTCTTTGAAGACTAGAAAGAAGTTAGATTTGGAGAGAGGGAGAGTATGTGGGATTGACTATAGGGGTTGCATGGTGGGATTATATATAGATTTAGATATAGAGTAAATTGCACTACTTGGTCCTTGAAGTTTGGCTTAAGATACAATTTAGTCCATCATGTTTAAGTTTGTATCCAACTTGCACACTTTTCAATTTGTCTTGATGATATCTTTTAGGTTATCATGGGTGCAAATATAATGCTGGTTGCATACAAATTTTTTAGGGTGGCTAAAAGAAAGGGAAAAAAAAGGCAAAAAAGGGTAGAGCCACCTTAGGTGAAGTTGTTGTTACGAGACACCACTTCGTTGAAAATGAGTGAAAATAAAATTATATTAAAAGTATAATCACAAAAGTTGAAATTTTATAGTTGAGTCGTTTTTTTTGTTACCAATTTGAATCTTCCTATAAATGTGATTTATATTTTTGAGGCCTCATTAATCATTTGTCAATAATACTAATATATATAGAAGTGGTGGACATTAAAATTAGTGACCTCCTCCATAAATGAAATTCAACTAGAATATATTTCAAAAAATGAAAAAATTAGTGTCATATGAATATATTTCAATAAAAGAGAATTTTTTTAAGGGAAGCCATAATATTATATTTGAATTGTGTTTTATAATATGGAATTGTTATAGTAATTTGTATATAATAGTTATTTAAATATTAAATTTGTTCATAAAATTTTATACTTATCGATAACAGTAGAACACCTATATAAATCTATTGATTGTTGATTAAATTGCATATAGCAAAAAAGAACGTCTATAGTCTAAAAGTTTGAAGGGAAAGATTATTTTAACACAAAGTTGAAGGAAATAAAGAGATATCCACCATAATAACAAAGACCACTAGAAATTGATAAGACGTGAATTTTAGGACCAAATTGGATGCTATATGAAACTTCTGAGCCAAAAAAAAAGAAAAAACAATTTAGTAATTTAGGTATAGGTAGGCATCTTGGGTAGGGGAAAGGAAGGTAGTAGGGTATGGCTCCGAGGATTATGAAGGGTGACCCCTACATATACGTGGGACTTGTGAAGTATTTTTGGGGATGTGGAGTCACGAATACAGTCTTTATTGACAAATTCATCTGAACTCAATATTTTTAAAGTAAAGTATCAAATATTTTAGAAAAATTCACTAAAATTTTAATAAAAATATAATAAGAGAAGCATTATGAAGCTTCAAAGACGAATTCATCAACTTAAAAATTCTGAATTCGCTCAAGCTAAGGTGCAGAAGCAAATCTAGTTTTAAAATAACAAAATGATGTAAATTCAATAGCTTCTAAAATTCATTAAATATATGTACCATGTAGTGTGTACTCTATTATTATACATTAACTTTAAAATTAATATAAAATTTCATAAACTTCAAATTTTGAATCGGAGGGGTGAAAGTGTGGAAGAAAGGTCGTCATGTGTAGAGTAGAAAGGGTGTAAACATATCGTGGGCGGTTTGAGTTTTGCGAACCGTTAGGTTCAAGAA
>JAJOOF010013718.1:0-36456 GCA_029582545.1 Solanum lignicaule
ATCAACTTCATCAAAGCTATGGTTCTAACTCTTATATTTATTTGAAATTTGTCAACTTATTACTTGTAGAACTATGTTAACAATTCATATAATGATTGCCCGAGTAAAATAATATTTTAACGTTGAATTAATAAAATCTTATTTAAAACTAATAATTGAAAAAGAAATCGAATAAATCATTTATATATAAAAAAAAATATTAGGTAATACTTTGCATTTAAAAATGTAAGAAAAATAAATTTTAAATAAATGCATGTGAAGTTTATTTAGATTTTAGGCCTCTAATTAAGATTTCGCTTTAGGCCTCCGATTACGTTGAGCCGCCCCTGGGGTGGACCGGGTGAGTTTGATTTTTTAATTATTTTAATTAATTGTTAGGGTAGCAAATAGGATAGTGACACATCATGAATGAATTTGTTAATTGAGGTTATGATTTAGTCCATTAAAGATGAGGGCAAAATAGAGTCAAAAGGTTGACGTTGAGGGCATTTTAGGCCCGAAAGGTAGAATAAGGGTAATTTTGTATCAATTTGCATAATTGAGTGGTATTTTAGATCCTTTTCCAAATAACTTTTGAAATGTTCTTGCTCTTCAGAAACACAGTTTGGTTATACATCTTTCTGGTGCTTGTTACATTTTCCGATAATTAACTATATGAAATGTAACTGCAATTAGTTGAAGCCATAAAACACTAAAAAGATGAACAATAAAGAAAACAAAGATATAACTAGTAGTTGCTTTATTTGAGAGGAAAAACCAACAATAAAGAAAACAAAGTCACATAATTGCATTCAATTTTCCTCGCATTAGAGAGCAAATGGTTCTCTCAATGAATATTTCCTGATGGCTAAAATGACGAGGGTAAAGGGTAGAAATTGGGTTTATTGGGTCTTAACAATTGGGTCGGTTTAAAAATTGAGTCAAGTAGAATATTTAATTAGAGAATATATTTTTAATTAAGATAAAATTATATGCATGTAAGCGTCACGTAGGATAATAAAAAGTAGGAACATGAGAATTAAAAAAAAAGAGTAGTTTTTAAGTCAAAAATAAAAATTCAAACTGAAATGACTTTTAAATAATAAAAAAAAGTAGGGTGAGACCTACTTTTGATTTTTGACTTATTTTAAGTCATTTTCTACTTTGACAAACACTTCCTAACTTATTTTAAGTCATTTTTGCCTTATTTAAGTTAATTTTTATATTTGTCAAACGCTTTCAGAAGTAAAAAACTTACCTAAAAGTAGATCTGAAAAATGACCCTTTCCTTGAATTTTTCTTTACCATGATTATGAAAAATGATTTCTCTAATTGTACTAAGGGTTTTGTTTTTAGTTATTTGGTTTAGTGACATGTCATATTATATACGACAAAGGGTCAAATATGCTCCTGTACCTTCAAAAATAGTTTTAATATATATCCTTTGTTATATTACTGGATCATATATACTCCTATCGTTATACTATGGAGCATATATATCCTTATTTTGGACGGAATGTCACGTGGCTGTACAACATTTAAAAGACTCATCCCCAATATTTTAACCCGCTTCACTTGCTCTTTTATCTGATACCCGACTCAAAGTCCAACCCCAATACATAAACTGAAGCTCCGTAATAAGCAAAACTTGGAGGGGATGACCTCTTCACCAGCCATGGTTGCTGCTACCACTAAGAGTCTTCAAATTCTGATCTGGTGCCTATGACCTCTTCTTCACCCACAAATTTTTCGGCTTCTTCACGAAAATGTTTGAGGTTCCAACAATATGTAAATTGAAAATTTTAGAAATTCACTTGGATCAATCAAGACACGAATCTCATTTTTAATTCCCATTGAAAAATAGCAAGAAAATTTTTATTGTCACTCTCAAAAATTCCAAAGAAATAATTACATGGTGCTAGTCTTTATTTTACTTTCGGGGTCAAGAGACAGAGTATAGACAATGCTTATAGTTCAATATACTTTGTGGGTGTGTTTAATTTTCAGTCTTTTCATCAATACCAAAAGACTTCGTCAACCCCCAATTTCCTTTCTCTTTCTATTTCTGCTCTAACATTAATTTACAAAGAGAAGTTAATTAAAAGTGAGATTTTGATGACTTGTAAGGGTGGTTGCAGCTATTTTCTAGTTAGTTTATTTTATTGTTGGGAGTGTATTTTATTTTGAGGGAAGTTTTAAAAAATTATTTTGTTACTTGAATGGAGTCTAATGGTGGTGGAAATGGAGAAGTTGATGTTCCTATGGATATTGCTTGAATGGAGTCTGATGCTGTTGGAGTAAATGAAAGTTGTGATACAGAGCTTCAATTTATGTTGAATGGAGTTATGAAATAAGGTTGTATTCGTAGGGATTTTTTTGATGGGGTTGAGCTTTGGATCGGGTAACGGATAAAAGAGCAAGTGAAGCGGGTCAAAAATTGGGGATGAGTTTTTAAGATCCTATTCAGCAATGTGGCATTCCATCCAAAATAAGGGTTCCATAGTATAACGGTAAGGGCATATATGATCCAATAGTATAACAAAGGGTATATTTAAATCATATTTGAAAGTACAAGGGTATATTTGACCATTTTTTGTATTATATATACCTACTACGCGAAGCAGTTCCGTTGTTAAAGAAGGGTTTATTTATTTTAATCGGTTGGGTTATGTTAATTTGGGGCGGGTGTAGTTAATTTGGATTGGGTATAATTAGAAATGGGTGGGTTTGCTAATTAATTTAAGTAGTTTAAAATATAAACAATAGATAGACGTCATGTATTTAATTTTTTTTCTAAAAATTAATTAAATAATCATCTGTTACAAAAGTGGTCAATATTGGACCCAAAAATGGATGAGAGGGGTATTTGGGAGCCAATAGATGAAGAGTACGACATAAGATAATTTTATACTATTTTCAATAATTCAAGGACATTTTACGACCTTTTTTATATATTTTTTTCACAGAGAAGGAGATTGAATAGACTACTCTTCTCTACTCTTTTTTGTGAAGCTTTTATGATGTAATCTATTGATTAGGGATATGGTCCAAATATTCCGGGTAACAATTGTAACTTTTTGAAATAATTGATTAAAGGGCCAAGCCTAACCCCAATACCAAAAAAAAAGAAAAAAAAGGATAGATTGAAATGAAGGCAGTTGCTTTCACAATCAATATGTACATTAATTGTCTTGCCTTATATATATCATAGTAATTCAAGTAGATATGATAGTTGGGCTTTTACAAAACATCAATAACTTCACGTGATTTCATCAACTTCCCTTTTATTGCCTTTTCTTTATTTATTGTAGGGCATGTAAGTGGAATAGAGAGGTGGGGGGTTTGGTTCGTATAGGGACATTCTGATTTTAAAGTTGTTCATAGGCACTAAGCAGAAACATTGTTTTAAACTCAAATCATGCATACACACACACACACACATATATATATATATATACTTCCTCCGTTCAACAATAGTTGTCCAATATATATACTATTTTGAGATGTCCAACAATACTTATCCACTTTATGAAATCAATGGATAATTTTACACTTAGTGTTTAATTTATCTTTACCATTAATTATATAGTCATTTCGTTATTACATTTTTCAAAATATTATATTTAGTATATTTAAAGAGCGATATAGTAAAATTACCCTTATATTTATAATTTCTTAAGAAGTATGCAAAGTCAGTAATCAACAATTATTATTGAAAAGATGGAGTGTGTGTGTGTGTGTATATATATATTATAAAATAATATATTATGGATGTCCACTACATCAAGAAGTTATTCCGTTACTTTCCTCCATTATGAAGATAACCATAACCTCCACCTTTATAACCATTTTTCTTGTAACCTTTCACTTCCATAACCTCCCATTGTATTCATGTTAATGTCATGTTTATTACTAACCTTTTGTATGCCTCTATGTTACACTATAAATAGAGGCATGAGGGTTCATATTGTATACACTTGAAGATTTGGAATATTGTTATAAAATAATATATTGTGGATGTTCACTACATCAAGAAGTTATTCCATTACTTTCCTCCATTATGAAGATAATCATAACTTCCATAACCTCCACCTTTATAACCATGCTTCTTGTAACCTTTCACTTCCATAACCTCCCCATTATATTCATGTTAATTTCATGTTTATGACTAACCTTTTGTATGTCTCTATGTTACACTATACATAGAGGCATAAGGGTTCATATTGTATACACTTGAAGACTTGGAATAATAAGAAAAGCTCTCATCTCTTGTCTCCCTATTTCTATTGCTTTCATCTTCTATATTTCTTGTCTTATTTTGCTTTAGTTTTACAACACGTTATCAGCACGAGTTGCTCATTCTCCGTCAAGAATCAATGATAGGTATTTCTTGATTTTTATGAATTATCCTAGTAATTCTTCGATTGCAAGGTATACTTCATATCCTATATATTATTTGTCCTCACAAAGCTTGTTTTGTGGTTATTTTAAAATGGTTAGTAAATTATGATAATCTTCATTACAATATTAACAAGGACTATTAAAATGTTTTAATTTATTTTAACTTAGGACTTTTATATGGTTCCAACATGTTGTTCTAATTAATTAGTTTTGTTCATTTTTATTCAATTTTAAGTCAAATTCAGATTATATTTATGGTATTCAATATTTATTTTTTGGTAATGCATTTGGTTTATTAAGACATTGGTTGAGGGTAAGACGGTGAATTCAGGTTTCACTGCACCAAGTGGGTAAGACATCGAGTTAAAGTCTCGGTGCACCATGATAATAAGAAGTTGAGTTCAAGTCCCATTGATTTATGACCAAATTAAAGGCGTCTTTATATGGGTAAGACATTGGGTTTAAGTCATAATTCACTATAGTGATGATATGATGATGACTAACAGAAAGTTTTATACTTTTGACTGAAAGTCATGAAATTTACCCAATTAATTTGCTCCATTCTCTTATGTGAATGTGGTAGCAGTGAATAATATGTCTGAAAAATGACAAGTGGTTGAATATATGAATATGGATGTGGTAAAATGTTAACGGTCATCATTGTGGTAATTAAAAGGAAGAACATTATGGGTTCTTAAGATGGTCCTTCAAATGTGAAGGTATTTTTGTCCATTAAAGTGGTATGAAAGGTTATTGGACACATTGTCTCTTAAGATGCTCCTTCAAATGTGAAGGTAATTTTTTACGGTAATTTTTATCCATCAAAGTGGTTTGAGAAGTTATTGGGCACATTGTTGTTGGTGCAACCCAAATTTGAAAAGTTTTGTAAATCCTCCATCGAAATAAAGAAATACAAAGTGGTAGTACATTTGGTACATTTGACCTCTTAAATTGATGTTGAAGTGAGTCACATAAATTTGATAAATGCGAAAGCATGACGATGAGTTTCTAATAAAAATTTATGGAGCATGTTCAAATGGTTATGGTCCATTTCTTAAAGAAAATGTGACTTGTGTTCTTATGGATAAGAACAAGTTCATGTATTGTTGGATAAATGTCACATCTCACCTCTACGGGAGGTTTGAGATATTGAAAATAATTTTTTTGACATAAATGGTCATTTAGTCATATACTTTAAGTACTACACAAATATTGTGATATGTTAAATTATGAACTATTGAAGGACAAAAGAAAGAAATAATTCTTTCCTATAAAGGTTGTGGCCATGACCAAAATAAATATTGTTGTGTGACAACACAAATTTGTCATTGATTGTCAAGAAATAAGTCTTGCATGTGATAATTTTAACCATGACAATAATAATAATTTTCTCCTTGAAGGAGATGGTCACTATAAGAATGGCGTTGTGAAATTTGTGGTAGTACACAAAATTAATTGAGAGTTTCGAAAGGGCTAATTTGTTACTAGCCGGAGGAATGAAATTTTTCATAATATTGGGGTTGTAGTAAGTCTCAAAAGAAACTTTAAGTTTCGGAAGAATTGAAAAGAAAAATATATATTATATTGAGACTATAAAGTATGGAAAGATTTAATATCTTCAAATTATTACAACCCAAGTGGGTTATAAATATTTACGTATAAGATTACCCATTTTTCCTCGTTGTTTGTTGTATACAAATATGGGCATGATGATGGAATCACATGTAAAAATAAACTAGAAGTTTACTAGAATAAATATCAGTTGACATAACCGGTTGGCCATTCCAGTTCAGAGTGATGCAAAAGAAGTTGAGAATTCACGTGACTATATGTTTGAAGAAATAAAAGATTCTTCAAGATTCTCTTTTGTTGCTTGTTCTCATGACAAAATGATAATTGTATCAGCTAAGGTTGAAATTGTATCCCCTGAAATTATTTAGAACCTATAGAAAGGTGAATATGGGCCCGTTCACTTGCCATGCGGACCATTCACTATTATGATTTAATAGATGCATCTATGGTATTACAACATTTCTTTCATCTTCTATATTTCTTGTCTTATTTTGCTTTAGTTTTACAACATATATATATATATATATTATTTCGGTAAATAAATAAGCAACATCATAATATTAAGAAATACAAGTTTAGGGAATTGGAATTAAATGAAATGTAACGATGCAGAACAATACAATCTATTCAAACATTGTATTTATTAAAATAATACAATACAGTACAACACTATACAATATAATACGATACATCATGAAACAATACGTAACAACCACCCAAACAAAGTGTAAATAAACAACGTCATAATATTAAGAAATACAAATTCAGGTTATTGAAATGAAATGAAAAGAATTACACATACAAAAATAAATAAATAAATTTTAAAGATGAGAAGATGGACCAGCAATGTCAATGACAAAACGGTACTTAACATCATTTTTAGCAAGCCTTTCAAGTCCTTCATTAATTTGATCAGTAGTGATAATCTCTATATCACTCAATATGTTATGTTTTCCACATAAGTCCATCATTTCTTGTGTCTCTTCTATACTTCCTATCATGCTTCCTTTCACTGTTCTTTTTCCAAATATCATAGGGAAAGCGGGCAAATCAATTGGCTTACCTGGTGCTCCAACAATCACTAGAGTTCCATTCACTTTTAAGAGCTCTAAGTAATTCCCGAGTGAGTGTTTGGCTGACACTGTATCCAAAATAAAGTCTAGGGTTCTTTTCTTTTCCTGAAATTAAAATGCAAATATATTCTTTTATACTATGGAAATTATTACTCACTCGATTTAAAAAAGAATGACCTAGTTTGACTTGGCACAGAGTTTAAGAGAATAAAGAAGACTTTTCAATCTTGTAGTCCTGAATTAAAGTTATGTTAAATAGACAAAAATCTCCTTTAATCTTGTGGCCTAAAACATGTCACGTGGAAAGTTGAAATTAAAAGGTATAATTGATAAACATGACCGTTACCTTGGCTTCAGCGGAAAACTATATATGTCCTCCAACTTTGAGTGTGCACAAGCAGACACTTAGAATTGTATAAAATTGAACAAATAGACACGCGTGTCCTACATGACATAATACACGTAAGACATAAAATTGCCATGTAGGACGAATGTCTATTGGTTCAATTTTATATAAGTTTAAGTGTCTACTTGTGCACAACCAAAGTTAAAGGTCATACTTGTCAGCTAACACCAAGTTAAGGGTCATGTTTATGTATTCTGCCAAATTAAAATGTTACCAAAAAATGAAACGAGGTCATTCTTTTTGAAATAGACTAAAAAGGAAAGCATATCATTATTTTTGAAACGGAGGGAGTAAATTAACTATTGAAATGGAAAAGATATGGTATTAGGAAGGTGATGAGCACAAACCAGCATTTGTTTGGGATTAGTGCTTATTATAAAATCATCAGCACCTAAGTTGTCTTTGGCTTCTTGTTCTTTGATTGGAGAGGTGCTAATGACAGTCACATGATGTCCAAATGCTTTTCCAAATTTGACAGCTACATGTCCAAGTCCACCAAGACCTATTATTCCTATTTTTTTACCTTTTGTATCCACCAAATTATTGTCTTTCAAAGGAGTAAAAACTGTTATTCCTGCACATAATAATGGTGCTGCTCTGTCCATTGCCATGTTATCTGGTATACGTACCACGTACCTTCATGTTAACAAAAAAAAAAAGAGTAGATATTTAGAAATTTTGAGGTTTTGTTTTTCTCTATTTTCTTTTCGATGTAAGGTACCTACATTTGAATTTGCACGAAAAGTCCGTATTGAGAGGGTAAAGCACTCCCTAACAAAAGGTGACTGCGTACCATGACGCACTCAAACCCGATATCTCTCGTTAATACATAAAATGTACCCACCCTGAAGATATGAGTGTATTGTTTTTTTTTGTCTTGCTTCTCCTCGCCCAAATTTTAGAAGTTTTTATTAAAGAACAAACAAATATGAGTGTATTGTTTCAATACAAAAGACACTCTTTTGTTGAAAATGTTTGTTGCATTGTAACATTCCAAATTTACTGTTTTTTTTAGTAGATGCAAATTTAATATTCCTATATTTTTAGGGAATCTTTAAATTTACACAGGGGTTGTGTGAGTTTGGAATACTATTGGTACACTCATTACTAAATTTTTTAATAGATGCACATGATCTAATATTTATATATACTTTCAGGGAACCTTTAACTTTATATATAACGTTGATGGGTTTGGAATACTCTTGGTAATATTTTAAAGACATTAAGTTAAAGATCTTTCAAAATATGTGTACAAAATCTGCACCTTATTTTTTCAGAAAAAAATACTAGTAACAAGTGTACCAACTACCAATAAAGTATGAGGGGAAAAAGATATAATTATTGAGTATTTAATTTTTAAACTTCCTTTGTTTCACGTGACACATTCTTTACTAGTTAGTTCCAAAAATAAAATAAAAATAACACCTTGTTGTTTGACTATCTAAACTTTCACCTTGTTGGTGAGTGTTCGATGGTCAGACAAACATTTATGACTTGTTTTATATCATAAGTTTCAAAAGTCATTTTTTCATTCTTAGACTTTGTGGCAAACCAACGAACATTCATAAATCTGAACAAAGGGAATAATAGATAAAAAAGGAAAAAGAGAATGTTAGTAGTACCTATGATCAGCAACAAGCATTTTTGAGTAGCCACCATAAGTGATGCTACCATCCCAAAAGATGCCATTGTAAGTGAATTCCACTTGGTCACAGTAGTTCTCTTGAGACCCCTCACAATACTCACATTTCAAACATGTTGCTGCCAAGCAACCTACCCCTACTCTGTCTCCCATCTTGAATTTACTCACATTGCTTCCCACCTTTGTTATAATCCCAGTAATTTCATGCCTACAACACAAAAAAAAAAGAGCTATCAGGTTAGTGGACAAAATATTCCGCGTTCACCTAGGGTCTAGGGAAGAATCACATTCCACAAAAGTATTGTGATATAGATAACTTATCTTTGACGCAAGCATTAATAACATGTGATTACACTACTCGAATCCATAATATAATATAAAGTCACATGCATGGAGAGAAATTTAATATTGCTCGAATTAGGCTCCTTCATATCTCATCTCAATGCTTCTAATTGTTTAATTTATATAAAATTTTGCATGATATCCTCTGTGCTCATAACATTATCTATGATGATATAGGTTAAAGATTATGCAATAACAATAACATACTCAGTGTAATTTCATATATGGGATCTTAGGAGGATTGAGTGTACGTGAGACCTTATATCTATCTCGTGAAAGCTAGAGAAATTGTTTTCAAAAGACCATTGCACTGCACCTAAAGCGATCTTTAACGACGATAGCTTAATTGCCACTAAGTATGGTTCTTAGAGACAATTATTACTAGTAACAATTACGTTTTAGCGCTCTTTGTAAATGCCGCTAAAGTCAGAAGCGATATTGAATCTAATGACAATTAACTAATAGTGGTAAAGATTTTAGTATCCTTTATTAATGTGCATATTTATTACTACTAAATGTTGTTTTTGTTATGGCGTTGTCTCTAGTAACACACCAGTTTAGATCACACATATCTCATGAAAAATAAAGAAGATAAAATCATATACACAACATGTAAAATCTAGGAAAATTGATGCCTCATTTTCCCTTTGTAACATGCATAAAGACATAAAGATAGATAGGTACGTACCCAGGCACAACAGGGTACTTAGTAATGCCCCAGTCATCCTTGACATGATGAATATCCGTATGACACATTCCACAATACAAGATCTCAATGGTCACATCATTCTCACCATTTTCTCTACCAAATATAGAAGTAAACAAGAAAATAGATTAGCATAATTTGTTTTGGATCTATATGCAACAAAGCTAGTGAATATTATGTACCTTCTCTTGAAGTTAAAAGGTGTGATTTTTCCAGAAGAATCATGAGCTGCCCAACCAGAAACAGTTTGTGTGTGATTAGGTGTTGCTTGAGCCATTCTTCTGTCTTAAAGATCTAGAAAGATGAGTGAGTATGGGAATAAGTGAAAAGGCTACCCTTTAAGTAGAAACAGAAAGCAACAAGAAACATTATTGAATGTTATCTGGTTGGCGGTGGGTAGCTTGAAATTTAAGGCAAACGTGAAACAGGTCTAGCTAATATATTTATATCTAAGGTGATGTTAGGTAAAAAAAATGTTTCCTAGAGAATGATGCCTAATATAAAAGTTGAAACTACAAACAATCTCTTCAATATTCAATATTCTTCTGATCTTTTTTACTTGTCCAATTGGGCCTCCTGAAATCGTTTGTCTACTCAATTTGCATTGGCTACTGAATTTGTATTGCCTACTAATTGCGTTTGGTCTACTATACTGCATTTGACCTACAAATCGCATTGCCTACTAATTGTATTGGGCCTACTGAAGTTGCATTGCCTGCTGAAATTGTTTGCCTATCATATTGCATTTGGCCTACTAATTGCATTTGCCCTACTATATTGTATTGTTCACTAATTCGCATGGCCTAAAAAAATATTAATTAAAAATAATAATAATATAAAGTCACATTGTCATGTGGCCAAACTTCATAGAACATGTAATTAATACCTTCATCTATAAGCTTACTTTAGTCATGAACATTACTTTCATAAAACATGCATAATTTCCATAAATCATAGTTCATAGTTCATAAGCTTTGTCATGTATTCATAGTAAAATAATAATAATCATGGATCATGCATGGGTTCTTATGAATTCAACTAAAAACATGTAATTACTTCAATTCATGCATTAAAAGATAGAAAACAATCAATTGAATCAACATTGAGAAGAACCTTGAATAAAATCCTAACTTTGAATTGAAAATTGAACTTGTAAAATTGGAAGATCTTGGACCTCTATGGAGGAAAGGACTCCATAGGTGAATACTAACATACCTTAGTGATCGAGTCCCAATAGCTATGGTGAATTAGAGATCTTGAAGTGAAATCCTAGCTTCTTCTTCCTTAGATTTAGAGAGAACTTTGGGGATGAACTTGGAGGGATTTATGAAGGAGAATAATATAGAATGAATAGTTTTAGGACTTAAATCACTTATATAGGGCTTAAATAGGGATTAAAACGACATAGCTTATGTATTAAACTCATAGGGAAAGACTAAAATAGTCCTGACTTAAAAAGTTGACCGGTGACTTATATGGAAGCCTTCACGGGCAATTTAAAGCTTGATGGTCCGTGAAGGGAGTCGTACAGATGGGCCAGCTTTAGGGTTTCCTTAAACTGCCAACCCACTTCCCCTAAATGGACCATTTAGGCAACCGTGGAGGGTTTACAGTTGGTCTAAGGCCTGAGGACCTGCCTGTTCAACCCATCGTATCTTTCCCGAATTGCAAAGTGTTACATTAACCCTTTCACCATCTTCATTTCATCAACTTATAGGGATTTATTCTATTAAGTTGAAGCCATCAAATTACTTAGTTCGGAGGGCTCAAGTCCTTCAATTAATGTAAGTTTTGAAGATTGATGAAATTATCGAAGGAGAACCTCCATCCGCTAACATATTAGATGAGAAAGCTGAACCAAGTCCTAACCCCCTGTTCACTGCTTGAGAGGAACGTGGCGTTTTAGTTCGGAGTTGGCTTACTGGAACAATGGCAGAAGAGTCAATGTTCCTCATCATAAAATGTACTACAACAAAACAAATATGGCCTTGTCTTGAAGATACTTATCTACAACAAAGAAAGGATAACGAGTTTCAATTGAAGTAACAACTTCAGAGCATGGGTTTCGTGACTAAAAATTCACAAGGACGAGGGCATCACAATTATTATCGTGGATGAGGACAACAAAGGGGAAGAGGAGGACAATCATACAATCACAAACAATACAATACAACTCAATATAGAGGAAATCAGCAAAAAGAGTCCTAAATCTAACCCATGTATTATTTGTGGAAGGAATAATCATAAAACACTATTGTTTTAACAGTTGGGATTACTCCTATCAATCACAACACCAAGAAGAAGTTCCTAGGGACTTGCTTTAATAACGATTAGCAATCACAAGGAAGATAACCGTTACATGGATTCAGGTGCTACAAATCACATGGTGCAATCTACAGGTAATCTTGAAAAATCTTCTCCATTTAAAGGAACAAATTTTGTAACACCTCGGATTTGAGAAAATAGAAAAATGTAGCTTTCTAGGACCTGGTGCAAGAACCACGGAAGCCACCGACAGTTCGTGGTCTAACACACGGTCCGTAGGTGGTGTTCGTCGTTGGGAATCAAATGTTTATGGTCTCTAACCCCACCCACGGTCGACCAGGACGGTCTGTGGTTGGACCTACGGATCGTAGGTGAGGGTCAGCAACCAGTTAGAGGGAAATTATTCTTGGGTCAACTTCAAACGGTCATAACTTTTAGCACAGAATGAAGTAGGTGGTCCATGACATATCAAATGAAAGATAATTGAATCCTTTTTCCAACGCTACCAAGTTTGCTAAAATCCCATCTTCGACTAAAAAATTATGCTTGTTTTAGTGAAGCCCTGTCGGGCAGAGCTTGATCGATGAACCCTACCGACGGTTGGTACGTCAAACGACGGCCCGTCAGTCCTGTAGTAGGTTACACTCATCAAATTTAAGTCAGGGTCGTTTTGATCCTTTTTTCGCTAGGTGTTGGGCATTTAAACTATGTCGTTGGATGCCTAAACTACGTCATTTTACTCAATTTAAGCCTAATAACTTAGTTAGACATACCCAGAATCCCCATTCACCTAAAATCATCCAAACTTAGAGCAAAAAGGAGAACAAAAAGGTGCCAGTTTCCCAAAAACAATCAGAAGGTTTGCTTCATGTTTCAGCCTCGAAATCGAAAGATTTCTCCATAGATTTCGTCACCAGGCATGTGGAATTTCACTAGTGGGTTCCTTTCATCCACTAGGTCCCTAGAATTTAGTCAGTTCCTTGATTCTCCATATCTTGTTTAGACCTAGGATTTCTAAAACCTTAGAATTTTGTTGTGATTTAGCTGTTGTAGTATCCTTAATCGAAATAAGTTGTTTCTTGGAAAGTTTGCTTAATTCCTTTTATGAAACTCAGAACCATAGTTTGTATAATTTCTCTTAGTTCACGAATTATATTTGCTAGGTCAGTTAAACAGATAATCATGCTCCAGATTTCGAATGTTACATTATCAGTATATAAATGTTGCATTCTCAGATTGCATGTCAGTATTTTGAGCTATTCAGTATTTACTTGCATTTGTGTCATATACTTATTCAGTTGGGACTAAAGTTAGCACCGAGTGGACTATGGTTTAGCGTACCCTCATAGTCCCAGAACTACGTGCCCCCATAGGATTATATATCCCCAATGTTGTGCATCAGATTTGGTGATCACGTCAGTCATGCCTTTATACCCCTAGCAAGGTATATTGGGTCCTCTCGATGGGGCGTATACATCAGACTCCACGTTTAGCTGACGTGGTTTTATGCCGATTAATAGTATCTCCTACTGTCAGAGTCTTAGTGCATTTGACCAAGTTTTCAGTATATACTTCATCATTCAGTTCAACATGTTATTTTTTCATGATTAGTACTTGGTCATTGTATTCGGCTTAGCTTTTCAGTTATGTTTCAGTATTTACATTCTTGCTTAGTTATGCTTTGTTCAGCTTATATATATTTGTTCAGCTTAGTATCTATATCCTACATGCTCAGTACATTCCAAGTACTGATGCATACTCTGAGCTACATCCTTTCATGATGTAGGTTCAAGTACTCAGCATCCAGATAATGCTTAAGTCAATTTTCGGTCCGCATTTCAGAAGCTTCAGTGGTGAGTCCTCATACTTCGAGAACAAAAGACATGCTTTTCACTTTAGTCTTTTTATTCAGTTTTCATTTTTGTTAGAGTTAGCTAGGGGGAATGTCCCAGCAACTCAACTCAGTTAGAGGCTTTTCAGACATAGTAATAGAATCAACTTGAATCGTTAAGTTCATCTTTCGGTTGTTATTAAACTCTTAGTATGTTTTATACATTCAGACTAGTTGGGTATTTCCCACTTTCAGTTATCCATTGTTTTAGCTTCCACATAGTATATGTCTTATTCAGTTATTCTCAATATGCTTGATATCTGCCAGACACAAGGTTAGATTGGGGTCACTCGTGATCCTATGTCTTGTGTTACGTCAAGGGGGTAGCCTTGGGATGTGACAAATTTAATTATGGTAGGAAATGTTGATAACCTACAGATCTCACACATAGGAGACAAATATTTTGGGAAAAACCTTCACATAAAAGATGTATTTGTTGTGCTTAAACTCAAGAAGAATCTTATTTCTATTAGTAAAGCTGTGAAGGATAATGAATGCTAACTAACATTTACTGACAAGGGTTTATGTTGTTATGGACAAGAGCACAGGAACAATCCTGGCCAAGGGGCATGAGAGACATGGCTTGTACGCCTTGGGAGGAACCTTATATGAAGTCTTGATAGCTACAAAAATTGAGGTGAATTCAGATACAATATGACATCAAAGATTGAGTTACCCACACTCTAGAATTCTTAAATTTTTGCATAGTAATAAGATTATTGATGTCATAAGTTTGAATAAAAAGTTTTCAGTTTTTATTAGTTGTCAAATAAGTAAAAGTTGTAAGTTATCTTTTCAATTTTCAAATAAAAAAGAACTCAAACCATTAGCAAAGATACATAGCGATTTATGGGGACCAACCTTGGTAGCATCTTGTAGAGGAATAAAGTTCTATGCACCTTTTGTGGATGTCTACACACGTTTTACATTATTGATTCATCTGCTGAAAAACAAATTTGACTTTCTACCTATCTTCATTATCTTTCACAAATTATAGAAAAACAATTTTCTAAGAAACTTATGATTTTCAATGTGACGGAGTTGGAAAATTCAACAGTCTTGAGTTCATAAATTATTTGGCTCAGAATGGAATCAAGCGGTAGATTTTCTGTCCTCATAATCCCGAACAAAATGGAGTGGCCGAAAGGAAGCACAAAGATGTTGAATCTGCTCTAACCTTGCTATTTAATGCAAATTTTCCATTATTTTTGTGGGTTGAAGCATTTATGACTTTCGTATTTTTGATCAACAGAAGGCCAACTTCTACTTTAAGCATGCAATCTCCCTTTCCTAAGATATATGAGCTGGATTACAATACTTTGAAAGTTTCCGGATGTTATCGTTTTTCCTACCTCAAAGGACATAATAAACATAAATTTCAACCAAAAATATTTCCTTGCATATTCATCGGATATAGTTTGCTTCCCAAGGGATATAATGTTATCATCATCAAACACGAAAGGTTTTCATATCACGACATGCAATTTTTGATGAGTCCTACTTGCCTTATGTTTCTAGTAGTGATGAATTTTCTGTAGATTCCACCAATTCGCACCTCACCACTTTTTGGGAATTTCTACAACAGAAAAATTCTCAATCTTCGACTGAGAAAGAACCACCTGATCCGTCCATATCATCTTCAAACATCGATGGTGAACTTGTTGTTTTTGGTCCTCTAGTTTCCGTCAATCAGCAACCTTTGGAGCCAAAAATAAATTCAACATCCGAAGGATCTGGTACATCAAATGAGCCTATTGGACATCTAGATAAAACATACTTTAGCAAAGCTCAAGTGATATTATTGTTCTTCCCCACTGCCAAGCGCCGAAACAGCCGTAGCTTCAACAACTAATTACTCATTAACATCGAAATCTTCTGCCACTTCGTCTAGTCTTGATCTCTCCACCATACCAGTTATTGATTTATTTGTCAAACTCCCACATTTATTGTGTCCTCCTACCACATCTTCTACCATCTGGACTACACCTAATTATGCAACAAACAACCATCAAATGCTTACACGAGCAAAGACCCAAACACTTCCAAATCCATCATTTCAATCCTTGATCTTTGTAGCTTTACTTCAAAGTGATATGTATGAGCCTAAAACCATCAAAACAGCCCCTACGAAGCCCTACTGGTTGGGTGCGATGAATGAGGAATTACCAGCCTTAAAGTCAAATGATACTTGGAAATTGGTCTCTAGTCATCATCAAATGAATGTTGTTGGCTCTCGATGGGTATTCAACACTAAGCTAAAGTCTGATAGATTAGTGAAACATTTCAAAGCACGTTTGGTTGAAAAAGATATAATCAACTTGAAGGAGTGGATTTTGCCGAAACATTTAGTCCAATTGTCAAATCTACTACAATCTGACTAATCTTATTTGTTGTTGTCATACTTAAATAAAACATCAAACAACTCAATGTCAAAAATGAATTTTTACATGGTGATCTCTCTGAAATAGTATTTATGGAGAAACCCCTAGGTTTTCATGATCCTATATTTCCTAATCATGTTTTATTATTAAAGGAAGCTATCTGTGGCTTGAAACATGCCCCAAGGGCATGATTTTGCAAATTCAGCTCATATTTTCTTCATCTTGGATCCTCTTATAGTAAAACACATATGTTGTTGTTTGTGTTCCATTCCACAAAGGGCTCTATCTTCTTACTTCTTTATGTGGATGATATCGTATTAATGGGAAGCCATCACCTACTTCTAAATACTCTTGTCAACAAGCTTTGATCTCACTTTGCAATGAAGGATATGGGAGATCTTCATTACTTTCTTGAAGTCAAGGTACATCGCGACTCAAATGGTCTTTTTCTTAGCCAATGTAAATATGTGTCCGGTATTCTTAACTGTACAAATATGTTGGATGCAAGAGCTATTCATACACCACTTACTATCAAACATGATTTACATTCTTCATCTAGATCACTTGTCATTGCCTCTGATTATCGCGACATTGCTGGCTCACTGCAATATCTCACTCTAATGAGACATGAGATATACCACTTAGTTAATCTCTTATGTAAACTTATGCAAAGTCCCACTGTTGTACATTGGAAATGTGTTAAAAGATTCCTTTGTTAACTCGCGGGCACTCCTGACTTGGGTCTGCATATCTCGGCTAGGTCATTTCTCAACATCATAGGCTTTTAGGATGTGGATTGGGCTGGATATCCCCTTACTCGAAGGTCTATCACATGGCTCTATGTCTTTCTTGGCGGTAATTGAATCAGTTGTTTGTCCAATAAGCAACATACAATGGCTAAGTCTGGCGCCGAAGTTGAGTATCGATCATTGACTTCTCTAGCTACAAAATTGACGTGGGTCACCTATCTCTTAAAGGATATTGACATTTCCTTTTCTCATCCTCCATTGTTGTTCACAGATAAAATCAGTGCTCTCCATCACATGGAAAATTTAGTATAACATGCTCGCACTAAGCATGTTGAACTTGATTACCATTTTGTGTGTGAAATGGTGGTTCATGGTGCAATGGAAACCAAATCTATTCCTTCTAAGCTTCAAATTGTGGATATTCTCACAAAGCAATTGCCTAAGCATCAATTTCAATCGTTATACACCAAGCTAGATGTTGTCAGAAATCCCTACACTACAATGCGGAGGGATGATAGACACTATCAACCTACATAGAATATTTTCCTTGGTAGTGTGTCCTTAGCGGACACAAAAACTAATTGGAAGATTCATTATACACCTAAACTTGTATAGGTAAACTCTCCTGCTAAGTGTATATATACCCATGTCATTGTAACATATATAACAATCAAGCAAGACTGAAAAAAATGCAGTTCTTTTATTATAATTTTCTTCATTACCTAGTTGCCGCGGGTAGGAGGTAGGTGTATGTACTTGGTTGTGTGACACTTGATACTGATTGCTCAGCCGGTTTCTGTTGCATTACCACATTCATATGCATTGCTTATCACCAATATAATTTATTATTGTTTGCACCCACCAGTTCTATGGGGGGTCGGTTGGGTTATGACTGCTGGTTGTACCTTTCGGGCTTATGGGGGTCTGGTTAGGTTACTGTTTGACTATAATTGTGTATATTGTGTAGAATTGATTGTTAGTTACTTAAATGGTTGGAATCAGAGGGTGTATCCACGATTTCGACAAGATGGGTGCAGGATTACGAAAGAATGCATCTTAAATATAAATTTGATCGGTTTGACTTTGAGGTTCTTAATATGAACCATTAAATTTTAAAAATTATAGGTCCAAGATATATAATATTACTAGTTTTAAATTTTAATATACACATTTGATCTAATTATATAAAAATTTTCAGTGATGATTTTTTTAAGGAATTTTCAATGTAAAACACTTAAAAAATTTGATGCTTAAAGGAAAAAAACAAAAGAAAAATTTAGTTGAAACGGCAAAAGTGTAACCGATAACACTTGGAGAGGTGTTACTCAAAAAGACAAGATAGATATAAGATTTAAATTTCTATTCTTACTTAGAGAGGTGCATCCAACCATCATCGTATTATTATATGATACTCTGAACATGGATTCACACATCTATATTTAAATATTTTTAAAAAAATAACACTATTATATATGATTTAGAGAGGGGAGCATGGGTTCACGTGAACCCATGACAACCCCTCTAGATACGCCCTTGGTTTGAATGTTTTAATCTTGGAGACTCTTGACTTGGTTGTGGTGGTTATGCTGAGTAGTAGTGTTTTCCATTGGTTACACATGGTTTGTGGCTCATGCAGTAGGTCTTTTGGTCTTGAGTACGTTGTTGGGCTAGCACCCCAGGTATGTTCTCTTATCTCGACCTTTTGTTCATTGTATTCTATCCCTTGATACGGTTCATCTTAAACTTTAAAATATCTCTTCTTTAGTTACATGTACTGTACCTTCCTTATTTACTTGGTTGTTTATACTTGCTTTGTCTTTAGAGCCCAGTCATTCTATCCCTACTAAGTGCTTATTGGTACTCATACTACACTTTTGCACCCTCAGATCATAGTATGAGTTTTCACCGTTGATTTGGATTTCATACGGAGCGGCTTTTGGGATTTGAAGGCTAGGGTGAGCTCTGACGTTTGAGTCGCCGATCTCTATCTATTTGGCTAGACTATCTTTAAGTTGCATTCAGAGACATTCTATATACAATTGTATAGGAAAAAGCCTTTTGATCCTATTTAGATTAGAAGCTCGACTACATACTGGGGGATTGTCTTGTTGTGTTTATGGATTCCCTTTATTATCGAGTATAGTTATGTAATAAGTCATCAATGAATCAGGTTTGTAAGTTGTCACTCCCTGAGGCTACCCCGATTATGCGGACACGGGACCTATGATCACGAGTGACCCCAAGCTAACCCTGTTGGCATATCATAAGCATACTAAAAGATTACTGAAAAAAATAAACACTGTGCGGAATCTAATCATAAGATAAAATTGAAATGATGGGGAATACCCATACTAAATCTGAATATATGAAGTTGAGAGTTTAACAACAACTGAAAAGTCAAACTCAAATACTAAAGCTGACTCTAACTATGTCTCAAAATAGCCTCTAACTGACTAGAGGTGCCTGGACATGCCCCAGCTAAATCTAGCAAAATCTGAAACTAAAGCCAAAAGAAAAGGAAACATATTTGTTGTCCTCGGAGAATGAGGACTCACCACTGATACTGCCGAGCTAAAGATCAGGAACCGATCTATGTGTGGTTTGGAAGTTGAGAACCTGAACCTACATCACGAGAAGATGTAGCTCAAAGTATGCATCAGTACTTGAAAGGTACTGAGCATGCAAGATAGAGTAAAGCTGAACAATAATCATTACTGAACAAAGCAATAAGAGCAATGATATAATATGAACTGTATGTAAATACTGAGATATATTGAATACTGAGCTAACTGAATGCAATGACCAAGTACATGATATGCTGAGTTTGAATACTGAACTATAACCTGGTCAATGCACTATAATTTGACTGTGCTGTGGGAGCTACTAATAATCGACATAAAACCACATGAGCTAAATGTGGAGTCCAATGTATATGCCCCATCGAGAGGACCCAATATACCCTGTCAGAAGTATAAAGGCATGACTGGCGTGATCACTAAAATGATGCCCACAGAGGGGCCTACGGGGCACATAGTTCTGAGACTATGAGGTACGCTGGAACCCTAGTCCAGTCGGTATTAAGAGACTCCCAATTGATTATGAAATTAACACATTATGACTGAATTCTGTGAAACATGGATAGCTCGATGTTCTAACATGGAAACTTTGAGAATGCAACAATTATATCTGATAATATGACTTTCATAAACTGAAGCATGTATATAACTAAAATAACTAGCCTAATATATGTAATTCATGAACTAAAGGAAGTACATCGCTAGGGTTCTGAATTTCATGCAAGAAACTGAGCAACAACATGATAATTTGATTTGGATCATTCTAACAGCTAAAATTCAACAATTTCTAACATTCAAGAAACCCTAGGTCTAGATAATATCAAGGGAATCAAGATTCTAATTGAATTCTAGGGACCTAATGGACGAAAGGAACACACTAGTGAAATCCCACATACGTGGTGACAAATTCCATGGAGAAATCTTTTGATATCGAGGCTGGAATGGACGAAACCTTGTTGCATTCTTGAACTAGGGTTCTTGACTTCTTTCTCCTCTTTACGTTCTAATTTTCTAAGTTTTGATGAATAATCTACTTAGGGTAAGTTCTAAATTTTTTAGTAGGCTAAAACTGATCAAAACTACATAGTTTAGGGGTTAAACGACATATTTTAGGGGTCCAACGCATATGGAAAGGACCAAAAGACCCATGACTTAAAAAACTATCGGGGGCATTGACGGACCGGACCAACGGACCATGGGTCGGCCGACGGTCCGTGCTGGTTGGCCGTCAATTGTGACTGGGAGCCGAAACTGAGGGGGTTCTGGGGTCTCGATCCATGGACTAGGATTACGGTCTATGGCTTGGTCTACGATCCGTAGGTTCGGCCGTGGGTCGACCCTTAGAGGAATTTTTGGACTGCTTTTGGGGAGGGCTACAGGTCACCATCCACGAACCACCAGCACGAACCATGGGTCACCCTACGGTCCATAGGTGGTGCTCGTCGGTGGCACCTGTAGCTTCTGAAATTTGCAATCTGGTCTGTCTAGGATACGAGGTGTTACATTGTAAGTCTTATATGTAATCCCAAATATATTAGGTTTGTAAGTCTTATGTGTAATCCCAAATATACTTTTATTCAAATTATACATTATTACTAGAATCTTTAAAATAAACAGAGACTAGTGCTTGTTTGTGCATGAGTCAAAATTACTCATTTTGCACAAGAACAATAGTTTTCATGAATATATAATTCATGAGATTTGCAACTAGCCCTACATATATATTTGTCATGATGCAAAATATCATTAGGTCGTGATGCCACCTACATCCCTTTTCGGTATAAGGTAAATTCATGTACTGATATGTTACTGGATCCAACCAACAATCACAAACAATCATGAACAACAACAAACAATCATGAACAACCACAAACACAATGAGCAATAACACTTCCAATCACAAGTCACATAAATAGGTTTATTACATGAGATTATCAATATGATGCCATTTCATATGTTTTTCTATGTTTTCTCCAACATGTATTGCACCAATGAAACTATAAAGCAGTAGACATGCATACATACATAAACCGAAAAACATATAACCATCACCTACCTCGAATCAAGCCCCTTGGAAATTCTAAAGAATCCGAGTTTTTCCCTTTTGAAGTGTCTTGACTTGTTCTTGGTCTAAAACAATAAATAAACACAACAATCAATCATAGATGGCCTAGAAACCACCCGGATTATAACCAAATCCTAACCATAAGCCTATTCATGATCACCCTCCCCAACATAAGGCTTTTTCCATCATTAAATCAAATCAAAACCCTCCACTAAGAGTAATATCTTCGATTTTAAGGCTTAAGAATCAATTTATAAAATTGTGGAGTAACGAATTTACCTTAACTGAAAAATTTCATGGAAAAATAGGTGCAAACAACCTTAAATCACCCCTCTCAATCCCAAGAATAATATGTGGAAAATAGGAGATTTTGAGACTTTTTTTCTACATAAAATTCTTACTTACCCCATTATAGATCCTGCACACACCTGCTTTAGTGGGTGCATCGCGCCATAGTAGATTGCACGGAGTACTGCAACTCGAAATTCCCTGAAAAGTTATTTTTTACACATACCTTCTTCCCTTGGCATCTCAAACTATCCCTTTTATGCGTAGATGGATTATGAGAGTTCTACTAACCCGAATTCAATTTTGTGAAGTCGTATGAGTTTCTTAATGTCTTGGCAACAAGAAAATATCTACCCATCCTAGAAATTACACCCCACCCATTCTTGGATGGCCCAAGACCGCACAAACCCAAATTTTGCTTCAGGCTAGGCTAGCCTAACATTTTTAAGTCACTACCCAGAAAGTTTTCTGGCTCGATTTATTTCACCATTGGCCTACTTATAACAACTTAAAAGGGTCATTACAGTATCACATGTTTAGTACTCATACTACTCTTCTACACCCTGCATATCGTAGTATGATTTCTCACCATTGGCTTGTGCCTCATGTGGACTAGGCTTGGATCGGAGACTTGGGGTGAACTCCTACCATTTAGAGTTGTATATCTCCTTCTATTTTGGCTGGAGTAGTCTTTATTTTGTGTTCGGAGATGGTTCTACATAATATTACTTTCTTTATATTTCTATAATGGTTAGTAGCTTGAATACCAACTGATATCTGATCTTGGGGAAACTTTATGTATTTCTTGATTCTCCCTCCCTTATTTAATTTCTATATTTATTCTTTGTTTTTCGTATTCTTCTCTTCCGTGTAATATCCTGTAATTTCTAGTACCGAGCTATGAGATCAACTTACTTACTAGAGGGATGTTAGAAGATGTTATCATAACTTGAGGTTTTGGGTCATGACAGAAAGTTTGACTAAACAGACTTCAAATTACCATTTGATATCAAACTAATTCATTAATATATATATATATATATATGTATGTATGTAACACCCCAGATACTTTTTGAACTAAGACTCGAACCATCTTTCGTGGTGAGTAGGATTTTACCAAGGAATTTAAAATTTCTTAAGTATTAGGTCAGGTCACTAGATATAGCACCTTGAGTTCCAAAAATAATTAAAGAGAATTCATTCAAGTCATTCCTAGGTTCTTCTAAGTTTTGGGTCAACTTAAAACGACCATAACTTTCAGTACAAGATGAGTTAGGAGACCCATAAGATATCAAATGAAAGATCTCTAAGTCCTCTTTCCAACGCCACCAAGTTTGCTAATTTTCGGGCTCGTATGAGGGATATATTCCCTTTCGAAGTCAGGTTGTCCATTTAAGGAAAGCTATCCAAAAATAGGAGAGGTATTTTAGTCTTTTCCTTACCCCCACTTATTCTAAACGCGGATTACACCCAATTAAGGGTCTAAACTGATTAGAATCAGTTTTATTCATCCCCAAACCATTTAAGGTTTTAGAGAGAAGATTCAAGAGGAGAAAAAGTTCAAAGTTCCAAGCATTTGTTCAAGGAATTCAAGATTTCGCCAAGAACCTAGTTCTTTGAGGTATGTAAGCTTCCATAGTGTTGGGTTTGTTCACCCACACACCAATCATGAGTTTCTTTTGCAAATTTATCCATAAATATTGAGCAATTTAATTTCTTGATGAGTTCTTGATATGTGTTCTTGAAGTTTCCTTATCGACTAAGTTTTGATGTAAGATTCTACTTGGGTCAACTTCAAATGACCATATCTCTTAGAATATAAAGAGTTACGTGGGAAATAACCTATCATATTAAAGGTATTTGAATCTACTTTCTAACTCCACTAATTTCGCGTCAATCCAATTTTTGAATAAAAAGTTATGACCATTTTAGTAACCTGATATAGTGCTGTTACGAATTAGCCGACGGGAAAACATTAAAAAGGGTCGTTTTTGTCTTTTTACCTTTAAGAAAACCCTGAAAGAATTTCTTGAATAATTAAAGATCCAAAGCAATCAGATTTTCATCTCTTAATCCCCCATTCTCTTCTCTCTCAAACCCTAAGGCTTTCCCAAGGAAAAATACAATTAGAAGACTCCATTCAAGATTCTTTTAATCTTTTTCAAGATTCTTCTTCAAGGTAAGTTTTTCTCCAAGAACCCATTCTTTCCAACTCAAATTCCTCCATACAATTATGATTCACTAATGAAAATCATGATTCTTGGCCATAGATATTTCAAAAAACTAATTCAAGAATCTCAAGGAAGGTTTTCTTGATTGTTCTTCTTCAAGCTAGGGTTTCAAGGCTTATAATCAAGTTCTTCTTCAAGATTCTTCAAGAACTTTGTTCTTCCAGGTATGTAAAGCTATCATAGTGTTGGACTAGTTCGTCCTCGTTCCCTACATCTACTTTCAAATCGGTAAAAAGTAATTTAGGATTATATCCCTAGATTTAAGTATTCTTAATATGAGTTGATTTTGAGTTCTTGAGTTCCTGTTTGTTTTGAAATTCTATACCTTATTATTGAATTTATATATGTTATGCATTAAGATTCTTGATTTTATTTGTTCATGTCTATATTTCAACATGATCCCTATGAATTTTGTAATCTTGAGATGATTAGTGTCTTTGAGTTCTTACGTTCTTGAGTTCTGAGTATTGAGTTATTCATATTGCTATTAAGACCCCTGAGTTGAGTCGTTCATGTCCATAATTCCGCATGAACCCTATGAATTGAGTTATAAATTTTGAGAAGCTTTTTAAAACCAAGATTTGAGTTTTAAACTGAGTTTTTGAGAAAGCAAAGATGAGTTTTGAGAAAGATTTTTCAAACATGATTAGTATGAAGGCTGAGTATGACATCAATGTCTAAGTAGTATGGTATATAGTTATGTCATTAATGTTTATGCATTATGACTTCCCGAATCATCAATGATCATATCACAATATGATTTTGATATATTTTTGAGAAAGAGTTTTCAAATATGAATTCAGTAAGAGTATAAGGGAACTAAGTATTCCCAAAGGTATCCGTTTTTACATTGATAAAAGAGAAATTTTATTTCTAAATGAGTTATGAGTTCAAAGATATTTCAAGAGTAGTTACTTCTTCTAATAGGATAGTTTGAGCAATTATCTCAAACCAGAGAAAGAATATGTTTTTAAACATTGAGTATGCGTATATATTATTGGGAGTAGTGTTGAGCACCAATATAGGGATGAGTTCAGACAACTCACATTCCTCATAAACCATGTATGCCAACATGGGTACATGATCATACTTTTTAGATGAATCCTAAGTTCCTTCGGGCAGAGCTTAGTGGATCCACTTAGCTAAGGTGTTCTATACCCCGACAAGATATAGGATAGTTCTGGCAGTGTGGCCGAAATATTGTATCATCACATAGCTCGTAGTAATGGTTGTCGGTTTGAGAATCTCCCAGTAGAGTTTAAATGTATTTTTATATATTACTTATTATGTTGATTTCAGAGATGAGAAATTATTTTGTAAAGCTTTAAATGATTTAACTCCTTTATTTCTTTACATTCAGTTTGAGTACATTGTTATCTATTCTAGTCCTTTCTTTCAGTTATTTGTTATTCACCTATATTACATACTCGTACATTCAATTTACTGATGTCATTCGACTTGCATCTTTTAATGATGCAGATACAAGTTATTAGGATCCTCAACAAGAGTCTGTTGAGATCATTTCATCCACTCGTCTGCTTATGAGTGAGACCTTCTTGCTTTCGGAGTACTCTAGTTTTATGAGTTGTTAGTAGTAGTTCTTTTCAGGAGTCGTGGGTCTTGTCCCAACACTCATCTTTGTATAGTAGAGGCTTCATCGATAGATAGTTTTGTAGAGTCTGTCAATTTCAGATATTCTATTTAAAACTTATGTTTCATACTTAGTATATTCAGGGAAGTTTTGAGATTCATTAAACTTTTTTTAAATGTTTCTTTTAAATTAATTCTTATGTATGCTTGAGTTAGTCTTCCGCTTGTAGTCAGCCAGTATGAGGGTTCACTTGAGAACTAGCAATGGTTCTCGAGTGCCAACCACGTCCAGGGTGTAGGCTCGGGTCGTGACACTAATATTATCTCTGGAAAGTGCCTTCATGCCGTGAATTCTTGTACGCAATTACAGGACCCTTTGAAACAAATAATACTCACATCACCCAATCAACGGTGTGTTCTGATATCTTGTTAATTGGGCACACTCTACTTTGATAGTTCTGTTTTAGTCATCATGTGTTGATTCTTGATGGTTAGAGGAACATAGGGGGTAAGTGAATAACAATATTCATTCTGGGTGTTTATGTATATAAGTAAAATTCAAAGGAATCATTTAGTAGTTTATAGCAATTTTATAATTTTTGGAAAAAGTGAATAACATAATGGATGATGTATCAAAATTAATGCGAGAATGGCGAAGTTGAGACGGGATAAGAAGACAAGAGTATAAGTGGGGTGAATTGCGCGGTACAACATTTCCATCAATTTAACTATTAATTTAAAGAGTATTAGAGCTTTGAGGGGTTGTGTATGTTAAGCAACTGTAAAATGGGTGTGTGGGCCAATGTAATTTGTCACTACACAATCATGCAAGTCTGTGCACGTCTTTGGCAAACTCTTTCTTGCCTTCCTCAAAATGGGAAATACTACCCAAATACAATTTGCTCAAAGCATCAACAAAAAACATTAGCCTTACCTGGGTGATATAGAATACTCATGTCATAATCCTTGAGTAACTCCAACCACCTTCTCTAAAAAAGATTAAGGTCTTTTTGACTGAATACATACTGAAGACTCTTGTGATCGGTGAACACATCTACATTAACACCATAAAGATAGTGGTTCCATATTTTCAAAGTGAATACTACAACAGCCAACTCTAGATCATGGGTTGGGTAATTCTTCTCGTGAATCTTAAGCTGTCTAGAGGCATAAGCTATAACTTTGCCATTCTGCATCAATGCACAACCCAGTCCAACTCTGGACGCATCACAATACACAACAAAGCCTTGTATACCCTCCGGTAAGGTTAACACTAGGGCATTAGTCATTTATACTTTTAATTTCTGAAAGCTTTTCTCACAAGCTTCCGACCATTAGAACTTTGTTGTCTTCTGAGTCAACTTTGTCAACGGGGACAAAATAGATGAGAACCCCTCGAAAAACCTTCTATAATAACCAGCCAATCCCAAGAAACTCCTAATGTCAGTTGGAGATATGGGTCTAGGCCAGTTCTGCACTGCATCAATCTTCTGCGTGTCAACTTGAATCCCATCACCAAAAACAATGTGGCCTAAGAATGCCACTGACTTAAGACAAAACTCATACTTAGAAATTTTGCATACAAATCTCAATCTCTGAGATGGCTAGCATGATCCTCCTCATTCCTTAAATAAATCAGAATGTCATCAATGAATACGATAACAAGAATATCAAGATAAAGCTTAAACACTCTGTTCATAAGGACCCTGAACACTGCAAGAGAATTAGTCAAACCAAAAGACATGACTAGATACTCATAATGACCATAGCGGGTCCTGAAAGCTGTCTTTGGAATATCACTCCTTCTTAATCTCAATTGATGATAGCCAGATCTGAGGTCTATCTTAGAAAAACAAGTGGCACTCTGAAGGTGATAGAAAAGATCATCAATTATCAGAAGGGGATACTTATTATTTATAGTAACCTTGTTCAATTGTCGGTAGTCAATACACATCCTAATAGAACCATCTTTCTTCCTCACAAATAAGACTGGAGCGCTCCAAGGTGAGATACTTGGTCAAATGAAACCTTTATCAAGAAGGTCTTTCAACTGCTCTTTTAACTTAGCGGGAGCCATTCTATACGGCGGAATAAAAATAGGTCAAATATCAGGAAGAATATCTATACCGAAGTCTGTTTCTCTCTAAGGAGGGACTCCGTGAAGATCATCTGGAAAGACCTCTGGAAACTCACTTACAACTGGAACTGACTGAATATGGTGTCTCAACGCTAGAGTCATTAACTCGGACTAAGTGATAGATGTACCCCTTTGAAACTAACTTTCTAGCCTTAAGGTACTAAATAAAACGACCCTTAGGCACTGCTGAACTACTCCTTCACTCTATAACTAGCTCATTAGGAAACTAGAACTTAACCACTCAGGTTTTGCAATCAACTAAGGCATAACAAGCATTAAACCAGTCCATACCTAGAATAATATCAAAGTCTATCATATCTAACTCGACTAAGTCAACCATGGTGTACTTGTGATTGATAAAAATGGTACAATCACGATAAACTCTATCTCAACTGTAATAGACTCACCAATAGGTGTGGAAACACTGAAGGGCTCAAGAAGTTGCTCAGGAAGAATATCAAAATTCATAGCAATATATGGAGTCACAAAATATAGACTCGCACTTGGATCAAGCAATGCATATACATCAAAAGTAAAGACTTTGATCATGCCAGTGAAAACATCAGGTGAATTCTCTTGTTCTTGGTGACTGGTGATAGCATACAAATGGTTTTCTCCTCCGCCTGTCCCTGAAGTATCTCCTCTAGGTGCAGCTTTGTCTGGCGAAGCCACTAAAGATGATTGGGCTCTATTTCCCCCATTACCACTACCCTGCCTATTCTTAGGGCACTCCCTCATGAAGTGAAATGTCTAACCACACTTGAAAATCCTAGTGGAGCCATCACGACACACTCTTGGGTGGTTCCTACCACACTTAGAACATGCAGGAATCCAGTTGGCCCCTTGTGCCACACTACCTTGCGACTTAGCAGGTCTAGCTCTGAAGTTCTGCGAATTCTAAATCTTGAACTCACCTCTGTTCTTTGGTGCAGGTGCACTAGCAGATGATGGAGCAGGTCCATTTGCTTTTTGTTGAAAAGATGACCAGTTCACATTACCCTTCTGCTGCCCAGACTCATTGCATGTTGTCTTAGCCTTCTTGTTGCAAAACTCTTCCCTATATCTCAACTTGTCTTCCTCAACTTGCTACACATGGATCATTAGCCTTTCTATGTCCATGTCCCCTATCAACATCGCAGCCTTACCCTCTTTGCTTGATAGATGAGATAACCCAGACACAAATAAGCTCATCATGGTGGTCATATCAACAACCATCTCCGGAGCATAATGGGACAGTTGAGTGAACTTGAGACTGTACTCATGCACACTCATGGATTCCTTCTTAAGAGTAAGAAATTCCCTTACCTTTGCCTCTCTCAGCTCACGGGGAAAGAAACACCTCATGAAAGCACTTTCAAACACATCCCAACTCACCATTGGGCCCTTTCAGATCTACTTCTCTTCCATTGGTCGTACCAGATCCTAGCAACACCCTTGAGTTGGTATGCATTCCACACGCTCAGCATCTGCAACATGCATCACCTCAAACACTTTCTGCAACTCCTCCACAAAGTTTTCTGGATCCTCAATGACACTTGAATCACTGAAGTCTGGAGGATTCTTTCTCAAGAACTCTCACATTCTGGATGTATCAATCACATCCTATCAAACCCCTCTCTATTTCCCAGCTTGGTTGGTCAAAACTTGACTCAACATCCGGATAGCATCCCGGAACTCAGCATTAGTGACCTCTCCTTGGGGTTTCATTTCTGGTGCATTGGGGACCCCTTGATCCTGGGGATCTACATTCCTCCTAGCAGGATGACCTCGAATAGCTCTTCGTGGAGGCATGATCTGAAAGATACGCGCAAACACGAATTAGAAAAAAACTTTTATAGAGTTGAACTCTATCGCATGAAAAAGAGTAAGAAGGAAGTGATATATTTCCTAAATATCGTAGCCTCCTAATTATAGATGTGGTGTGCTTCACAACTTCATAGACACCCTAGGACTTTTGAACTCTGTGCTCTGATACCAAGTTTGTCACGCCCCGAGCGTACACCCTGTACGTAACTGGTACTCGAGAACCATTGCTGGCCCCAAGCGAACCCTTGGCCTGACTCAACTCTCAGCGAAAGACTTACTCAACAATACATGAACCTCAAAAGTAAAGATTTAACTCGATGTCTCAAAATAGACAACTCATAATATTTTAAAGAAAACATTCAACTGGCCAAAAGAGGCAACTCAAGTCTTAAACATTTAATCAATGGAAATGAAAAGACTCCTCAAAACACTACTATCTATCTATGAAGCCTCTAAAAACTATGATGGAAGTCGGGAAAAGACCCACGACATCCTAACAAGACTGAAAGTAAATGTGGACCCTCTGAAGCAATGAGGCTCACCAAAGCATCTCTGGAATTGCAAGTGGTATCAATGGAGCACCTTTTGATGGCCCTGATTACCTGTATCTGCATCATAAAAATGGCGTCAGTACTTGGAATGTACAAGTATGCAAGAGGAACTCTAAAACACAAACATAAGCTTGAACTGATAAAAGGGAATAAGATACTCACCTCATCTCAACTCAACTCAAATTAACTCAAGGATACTCAAACTCAGAAATACTCAACTAATTTAAAATAAAAGCAACAATAGAGATGCATTATAAATAAAGCTTTTAAAATAGTAGATAATAACTCAATGTATTTGAAAATACAATAATAACTCTTTTACTCTTATTTGGGAGATTCTCTAACTGACAACCATCATTATGAGCTATGTGATAATACATCGTCTCGCCCACGCTGCCAGAACTGTCCTATACCTTGCCGGAGTATCAGACATCCTCAACTAAGTGGAACCACTAATATATTTTTAAAAAGCAACAAGGAATTATCTAAAAAGTATGACCCTTTACCCTTGTTGACATACATTGATTATGAGGACTTTGAATTGTCTGAACTCGTCCCTATATCGGTGTTCAATACTACTCCCAATAATAGAACTCATGCTCATATGCTTAAAAACATTTCTTAATCCTCAAACTTTGAGATTATTACTCAAAACGTTATCTTAAAAGAGATAGTTCCCAAAAACTCCTGATGAACTCATTTGGAAATTAAGGTTTCCTTCTCATTTTAAATGTAAAACATTAACTCTTGGGAATACTTAGTTCCCATATATTCATTTTGAAAAATAAAACTCAACTATCTTCATCCTCATACTCAAGTACTCAAGTCTTAAAACAAGTTCTAAAAGTTTGTAAAAGACTTCTCAAAATTGACTTGAAAGGTTCTCTTAAACTTGACTCATAATCTTTTCTTGAATTTGAAATGTGAAATCAAGAATTTATGATTTGGATATATGGATTTGTCAATGTTTAGATGTAGTTTGAATAGTTATAATCAGGAAGAGAGCATGGATACATTTTAAAAGAACTTACACAAAATGAACGAGGGAAAACAGATGGGGGAAGGAGATCCTAGCGCACTGAGTGGCGCGGGGCGCCAACCCCTAAACTAAAGAGCACCATTTCTAGTGCACTGTTGGCGCGACGATTTGCCCCAGGCCCTGCCTAGAAAACCCGATGAATTTTCCTCTTCGACTTTTAGCTCTAATTCAACTAGAATCAATTCTCCCGAACTCTCTTATATTCATATACCCAACCTAAGTAAACAAAAATCTACTAAAAAAAAACTCTCAAACTCGTAACATTCACCTCAAGAACTCATCAAATTCCATTATTCAAAATTTAAGAACGAAACATCAAGAAACTCATCAAGAACCTCAATAAATGGATTATCATGAACGAAATTAACTCAAGAAACTCATGATTGGCGTGAGGGTGAATGCACCTATCACTATGAAAGCTTACATACCTCGTAAGGATCAAATCCTTGGCGAAATTCCTTGAAGATCACAAGAATCTTGAACGAACGCTTGAACTTTCTCCTTTTTCTCCTCTAGAACTTCTCTCTAAAACCCTAAGCGTGTTTAGGATTGTGAAAACTGATCTCAATCAGTTTAGACCCCTATTTGGGTGAAAAAAATATGCTTAAAGCTAATGGGGTAAGGAAAAGACAAAAATACCCCTCCTTAATTCGGATGAACTTTCCTTAATTGGACAGGCTGAACTGAAATGGACATATCTCCCTCATTTGAACTTGGAATTTAGCAAACCTTGTGGCGTTGGAAAGAGGACTCAAAGATCTTTTATTTGAAATCTCATGGGCCACCTAAATCATATTGTGCTGAAAGTTATGAGCATTTGAAGTTGACCTAAAACTCACAATTGAAATCTAACTTGCACAAATCTCAAATTAGCTCTTTCCAATTTAGTGCTTTCTAGAATTAGCTCTTTATAAGACAGAAGTGTTACACGTCTTTACTAATATAGCTTGAGAGAGTGGATTAATTAAGGAATTGGGTTGTTTGGTTATGTTTTGCTCTTTGAGGTTGGAAATAACTCACTTGAAACACAATAGTTGATTGAGAAATGGCTATTGCATTCAAAACCTAGCCTACTCACTGAGATTCATCACCTTTAAGTAACTAGTAATCACCCATTACGCAAAATTAACATTCAACTTATCACACTCTTAAGGTCCACTCTCTACTTGTTTAATACTTGTGTTAGTTGTCTTAAATTGGTTACCCAAATCCCCCCATTTGATATTAGTTGTTAATACTTTGTGATTTACTTTAATGTTGCGAAACCTTTACTTCTACAAATGATTAGGATACAATTTTACTTCTTAATTGAAATATCTATTGTATCACTCCATATGGGATCGACCCCAACTCTTAGTTGGGTTTATACTTGTTAGCTACCATCTACACTTTGAATTGGATGAAGTGTAGTTGAGCGTTACCAATAACGAGAACTTTGATTTTCATAAAGAGTTAAACGAGTTTCGAGAGATAATTGAGACATTACCTCTTAAAGTGTAACACCTCTGATTCGAGAAGATGGAAAAAGACAGCTTTCCAAGATCTGGTGTCAGAACCGATGGAACCCACCGATGAACCGTGTGTTACACCACCCCGTAGGTGGGGTCCCGTCATTAAGTCCCAGACTTAGGGAAATTTCAGGATCAAAAGGTGAAACCTACAGTTGTGGTCCACGGTCTGTTGATGGACCCACAAACCATAGATGGGGTCCCAAACTCAGTGGTCTCTGATCCCACCCACGGCCAACCAGAAAGGTCCGTGGTTGGACCTACAGACCGTAGGTATGGCTGTAGGTGAGGGTCAACAACTATTTAGAGGAAAAAGGCTTTTAGGTCAACTTCAAATGGTCATATCTTTTAGCAGAAAATGAATTAGATCACCCATGACCTACCAAATAAAAGATAATTGAATCCTCTTTCCAATGCCACCAAGATTGCTAAAATCCAAGCTCTGAGTAAAAAAGTTATGCTTGTTTTAGTGAAGCCCTGTTGGGCAGAGAATGAACGACGACCCAGTCGACGAGCGGTAGTTTAAACAACGGTCCGTCAGGCCCATAGTAGATGACATTTCGTCATTTTTAAGTCAGGATCATTTTGGTCTTTCCCCTTATGCATTAGGCACCTAAACTACGTCATTTGATGCCTAACCTATGTTGTTTTACTTAGTCTAAGCTAAATAACTTAGTCAGAATCTACCGAAAGCCCTCATTCTCCTAAAAGCACCCAAATTAGAATTAAAAAAAAGGAAAAGTCGACCAAACCTCCCAAGAACAAGCAACATTATTCTTCAAAGTTCAACCCCAAAATCCAAAGGATTTCTCCGTAGATTTTATCACCAGGTATGTGGGATTTCAGTAGTGGGTTCCTTTCATCCACTAGGTCCTAAATATTCAGTTCGTTCCTTGATTCCACATAACTTGTATAGATATAGGGTTTGTAAAATGTCGAGAATTATGGAGATTTCAGCTTCTATAGTATCCATAGTATAAATAAAATGTTTTCTTGGAAACGTTGCTAAATTCCTTGTATAAAACTCAGAACCCTAGTTTGTGTAAATTCTCTTAGTTCATGAATTATACTTGCTAGGTCGGTTAAACAGAAAATCATGCTCTAGATTTCGAATGTCATATTTTCAATATATAAATGTTGCTTTCTCAGTTAATATGTCAGTATTTTGAGCTATTCAGTATTTAGTCATTTTAGCTTCATATGTATTCAGTTGGGAGTAGACTTAGCACCGAGTTGGACTAGGATTCAGCGTATCCTCATAGTCCCAAAACTACGTGCCCACATATGATTATAAGTCTCCTCTGTTGGGCATCAATATTAGTGATCACACCACATTCATGCCTTTATACCCCTGGTAAGGTATATTGGGTCCTTTCGATGGGGCGTATACATCAGACTCCACGATTAGCTTACGTGGTTTAGGTCGGTTAATAGTAGATCCCACAGTCAGACTCTTATTGCATTGACCAAGTTTTCAGTAGTTACTTCAGTATACAGTTCATCGTGTTATCTTCATGATTAGTACTTAGTTATTTCATCTAGTTTAGTTTTCAGTTATACTTCAGTACATATCTATATCCTTCTTCAGATTATATCATTGCTCAGTTATGCATTGTTCAACTTATATACTTTGTTCAACTTAGCGTATCTATATCCTACATGCTCAATACTTTCAAAGTACTGATGCATACTTTTACACTACATCATTTCATGATGTAGATTAAGGCACTGAGCATCCAGATCATACTTAGATCGATTCTCAGTCCGACTTTAGCAGCTTTAGTGGTGAGTCCTCATACTTCGAGGACAGTAGACATTCTTTACATTTTAGTCTTTATATTCAGTTTTCAATTTTTGTTAGCATTAGCTGGGGGCATGTCCCAACAACTCAACTCATTTAGAGGCTTTTTAGACATATTAGTAGATTCAGCTTGAGTTTTTAAGTGGTCCTTTCAGTTACCACTAAGCTCCTGTTATGTTTTATTATGATTATTCAGACTAGTTAGACTTGTACCTCTTCAGATATTTATTGAGTTAGTTTACACTTAGTTCATATTTACCTAGATATATTAAGTATGTTCATGATATGCTAGACTCAGGGTTAGCTTGGGGTCAATCATGATCCTAGGTCTCGTATTACGTCAAGGGGGTTGCCTCGGGGCGTGACATAAAGAGTATCTTTTGAGTAATTACCTCAAAATAGAGTAAGAGTATTTCTACTTGAGCATTAGTATATATTTTAATTGTGAGTAGTATTGAGCACTGAAATGAAGATGAGTTCAGACAACTCACATTCCTCATAAACCATGTAGCCAACATGGGTAAATGATGGTTTTCAATTAGAGAATCTCAAATAAGAGTAAAGAGTATTTTATTGTATTGTTATATACATCTTTAAGTTAAAATCATTTGCTTATGAATCTTTAAATATTGTCATCTCTTGTTATTTCTTTGTACTAAGTTGAGTTGAGGTCAATATTTTTTAGCCTTATCAGTTAAATTATTTATCCATTCAAATATATTACATACTCGTACATTCAATGTTTTGATTTCATTCGACCTGCATCTTTTATGATGTAGATACAGGTGTTCAGGATCATCAACAGGCATTTCGGTGAGATCACTTTGTGCTTCAGATTGTTTGGGTGAGCCTCCTTGCATTCTGGAGAACTTTAGGTTTATTTACTAGTCAGTGGTCCTGAGATGTCGTGGGTCTTATCCCGACATCCATCTCGAATAATAGAGGGTTCATAGATAATGTCACGACCCGAGACTACACCCTGGACGTGGCTGACATTCGAAGACCATTGCTGGTCCCCAAGCGAACCCTCATCCTGGCTAACTACAAACGGAAAACTGATTCAAGCATACAAAACTTAAAAACTGAAATAAAAGTTCATAAAACTTTGATACAAAATATAAGTCCAAAGAAAACTCTGTATAATAAAATATATACAACTCACCATAAAAAGGCAACTTTAGTCTTTAAAACATTTAAGAAAATAAATGATACAGACTTCTCAAACTCTACTGTCTATCTATGAAGCCTCTAAATGACAATGATGGAAGTCTGGACAATACCCACGACCTCATAACAACTGAAAGTAAATGGAATCCTCCGGAAGCAAGGAGGCTCACCATAACTAACTCGAACTCTCGAATGTATCAACGAAGCTCCTGTTGATGATCCTGAATACCTGTGTCTGCATCATGAGAAGATGCAGGCCAAATGGCTCAGTACGTGGAATGTACGAGCAT
>JAJOOF010013719.1:0-14299 GCA_029582545.1 Solanum lignicaule
CCAAATTTCTCTCTACACTTTATTACTTCTTATTTGGTTATCTGTCAATATGTGTTATTAGTTTTAAGGTTACCACAATTTAATTCCCCGAAAGATAGCCATTCTGAACTAATCTTCTAAAATTTAACTAAATACTTGCTTCCTATAATATTAAAACATAATCTATCAAAACGTTTTACTTAGATAATATCTCAATACTTTTCCTTTTCCTTTTTTAAAAATATTAAAAAAAAATAAAAATAAAATAGTCTTAACTATAAAATAGTCCAACTTTGCAATTCAAATTAAATTATTTTAGCCAAATAATTAATTGTCGGATAACCGCGTATTAGCGGGCATTTCGGGTGCTTTCAAACCCTTCCCGAAATGCTAATAAGAACCCCGAACCCCCTTAAATATTTTTTCAATTGATTTCCTGTTTTAATCTTTTGGAAAAAATCGGTTTTCTTAATTTCCCTTCAAAAAATTAAGTGGCGACTCTAAAACCAGACCAAAATATATTTTCTTAATAAAACACTGCTACTCCTCAAATACTTATTTTCTCTTAAAAGTTTAACGTTTTCGCTTTCTAATTTCCATTTTTGTTTGGTTCCTTTGATTTCGTTATTATATTGTATCATGTTTGATTTGATTAGAATTATTTTTTTCTCTAGCTTTCTCAACTTAAATATCATACTTTTGTCTATAACCGACTTTGAAATCGTCATGAATATGCCTAACTCACATATCACTTGCTATGCTTCTATTACTAGATCAAAATATTGATTTTTTTGTGTCTAGTTATTATATGAATAATTTTATAAAATAAGTTTAAGGATTTTGTAATATATTTGACTTTAGATCACCAATTTATTAAATCGCTCTTTATGGAATATCCCAAAATTCTCAACAAGTCCTCTAGTTATGAACTAAAATTAGGAACACTAGAACTAAGGAATATTCAGCCTAGTTGGGTAAAGAAGAAAAAGAGAAATAATTATTTTTAGAGTCACCAAAATATATTATTTGAAACAATCATACCACATAACTAAATGAAATACTATATTACTAAACATATAAGATTTTTCTTTATTTACCGAATATAACAACATTTTATCAATGACAACAATTTTTCATCTTTGCGTAACTTCTTTATTTAGGCTTTAAATTTAGAAAAAAGATCAACTTATATCCTAAATTTGGTCTAAATCAAAGAGAAAAGAATATCAAATTTCAAAAATCTTTCTCTCTCAAACTTAAATTCCATTGCAATCCCTCCTCTCCTCGCGAATTTATCTTCCTCAAAAAAAATATTTTTATTCGATTCTTTCTAATTTAGTCTTTACTACGACTTTACAATTGATCAAAATTAGATTTGATTTTAGTTGAAATTTCAAAATGAAAATTGAAAAAGAAGAAGAAGAAGAAGAATACATCACATATAAAATACACACAAATATTTGTATACATTTTGTATGTAAACAATAGTATATTGGACGAAGCATGTCAAATAAATTGTAATCAATCACATGTCTAAAGAAAACAATTTTTATACTTTATATATATATAAATTTTATTCATAAAAATCAAATATATTTTAACATGAATTTTTAAACAAAATTTATACATAATCCATAGATATTTTTCTTTTTACAAAAGTCTTAAATGAACTTTATGAATAATCTAGGGAAAATGAAAATAGCGACGAAAATAAAGAGCAGACAAAGAGAAGATAAAAGGCGAAATAGAAAACCCTACAAACTAGGGAATTTCTTTTATGGACTTGATAACTTTTGGATCGAGTTTTTTTTTTTATATATAAGATAAATTACTTAAGTACACACCATTATTTACTAGTTATTTGGGATATTAACCTTTTATTCATTTATTATTTATAAAACGAACCCTGGATCCATAAATTTACTTTTAATTTTTTTTTAATAAATAATTTATACAAATACCTAACATGAATATTATATTAAATTTACACAATTATATACATATTGCATACATAATTGTATCTCTGGTATATAACTTTGTATATTCGACCTCCTATATTTTTCTCTAAATTTAGATAGTCAATCATAAATCACCGATATACAATGTAGATGATAAAACTGTCTTTAAAGTAAGAACATTAGGAGACCTATCTAATATATACTTTCTTGGTCTACCTCTCTTCTTCTCAACATGGATTTCTTTAATTATGAAATCAACATGCCTACATGTTAAATTCCACGGATCATTGTGTATCTATTTTTTTTTTCACTTTTAGTTTGATAAATACTTTAAATTTTTAAATATTGCTTTTATCATTTTTAGACAAAAAAAAGATTCTGTGTTGAAATCAAGTGAAACTTCGATGGTGTTTATGAGAGATTTTGATAGTGTATCAAAATTGATGAAAACACAACTTTATTATTTGAACTGTGGAACAACCTGAAGAAAATTAAAAAAAATAATCGCCTATTTTTGAATAAGAAGATCACATGATATCCACTATGACTCTCATTTGTATACATCTTGTAACATGAATCTTGTTATATTTGGTAAACTACAAAATCCTGTTACTATAGGTAAATGTGAGTCTAACTTTGTATAAAATATAAAAAAAATCTCAATATTGTTATATATTTTTTTTAATTAATTTAAAACATGAGTTGAGGTCTCATTTAAAACATGTACAAATATACTTTCTTAACAAAGCCCATATATCTTCTAGCAAGACCCAATAAGCCCATTGAGAACTTTGCTTTAACCCTCAACTTCTTTGCCACCACTCCGCCGCTCACTCAATTTGCAGACAGAATTCTTCCCATTCTGCTTTGAGCCATGAGGTACATACACAAAGCTACATTCTTTTTTGCTTTTCCTTCTATTTTACGCTGTATAGTTCTTGTTTTTTGCACAATTTGAGTATGTTTTGATTCTTCATCTTTTGGCTGGAGTTGTTGGACAGTATTTTGATAGGCACATATTCATTCATTTTTTCTTTCATTAGGGATATGGGTCTTTTTTTTTTTTTTTTTCAAAAATGGGATCTGGGTTAGTAAGATAATTGTTGATTGAATATTTATTGACTTGATAATGAAACTAGAGATGGATAGGTTGAGCACCACGAGGTCTCAGGTTAATACTCACACCGGTTGCTGATGGGAGGTGACATATATCGTGTGGAATTAGTCGAGGTGGGCGCAAACGGGTCCTGACATTATGATTATTAAATAAAAAATGAAACTAGAGTTGTATAATTTCTCCTTTTGTAGGATGTGTTATTTTACTTTTTTTATTTTGTATGTATAATTGGCATTTGATGATGTGGGGTTATCTTGAATGTGCAAATGAATGTAATGCAAGCGGAAGAAATTGATTTGTGAAGTTGAAACATATAGAAAGTCGAGTAAAATTTACTGCTTTCGCAAGGTTTCAAATATTGCAAGTTATGTGTAGAATTTGAACATTTTAAATTCATTTTGATAAGGTTAGTATGGTTAGTGCTAGTTTAGTGTAGGGAGAAGGATGAGATTTAGAGAATCAGTAGTTTAGAGAAACCTGAATTTTTTTTTGAAGGATGGATTGCTTAGTGTTGAAATCAATTTGGCCTCAATAACGCCGAATTGTTGAGTCTTGAAACAAATAGAACAAAGAGGAAAAGGGACACAATTGACTCATAGGTAGTAGGTTCGAGGGTGGCGCTTACCGTGTCTCAGGAAGGGGAAAAGCAGGAGCAGAGCTAGTATCCCGATTATGGGTAGTTTTGATGCATACCTTGTATATGTTAAATATAATCACTTATTTTTTGTAAATAATTTATCAAGAACCCACTAACTTTCTTTTCTTAAAATTTAAAACTCATAAGTTTAAAATCCTAGTTTGGGTTGAGGTATAGTTGATTGAGTTGTAGAGTTAAGATCATATTTATTTCTGTGCCTTTAGCATGACATATTGGATAAGTACGTTATTAAGTTTGTTATTTGGGTTAATTACCTTCATTAATCTAGTTTGATGTTGATTCTGCTACAGTAAGCTTCAGAGTGATGCCTTAAGAGAAGCCATCACGGTGATTAAGAATGATTCAAGTGAGAAGAAAAGGAAGTTCACTGAAACCATTGAGCTTCAGATTGGGTTGAAAAACTATGATCCTCAAAAGGACAAGCGTTTCAGTGGTTCAGTTAAGTTGCCACACATTCCTCGCCCTAAGATGAAGATTTGCATGCTTGGAGATGCTCAGCATGTGGGAGAGGTAATCCGCCCGTACTTGTCACATGAATTATTATTGAGCTGCATTTTTCCTGTATTCCTTGTCTTTTACATTTGGGAAGCTACTGCCTCACATTTACACAAGCATCCCTTCGAGATTACTGTTAAGTTTTAGGAGATGGATCCTTAGATAATACTAACATTGATCCAATTATCTTCTTACAAGATTTAGTGTGTTAATAAGATGATAACATTTATTATCAAAGAACTCATGAAATATTTCTTGTCTGTTTGTAGCTTTGATTGCACATGTCTTGGTGACTTTGGAGTTTTGATTTTTAGACATATAACATGAGTTCCTTGTATAATGTATATTAGATAGTGCAATTTCATTTTTTTGACTGGCAGTTTCTTAGCTTTGAGGTAGCAGCAATTTTTATATGGAGTGGACCTGCTTAGTCCTAGTAACTATTTGAAAATTTGTGGTTGCTAATGTACCTAAAGGCTAAAGCTACTGCTATAGATGATTTTGTGCAAAGTGTGATCAAAGCTTTATTGCTTTTGTTTTCCAGGCAGAAAAGATTGGTTTGGAGTACATGGACGTGGAAGGCCTGAAGAAGCTTAACAAAAACAAAAAGTTGGTTAAGAAGCTCGCAAAGAAGTACCATGCTTTCTTGGCATCAGAAGCTGTTATCAAGCAGATCCCCCGTCTCTTGGGGCCTGGCTTGAACAAGGCAGGCAAGTGCAATAGACTATTTTGATGTTTTAACTAGCTGTAGAGCTGGTTTAGTTGATGTCTAATGTCTTTGGTTTATAGTTGTACATATTGGTATTGTAGCTGATTTTGATAGAGAACTACTTCTGTTAACTCAATATCCTGACTTGTCTATGCATATGTAAGGATGAACAAAATCACCTTGTCCAACACTCTTACCGACCACACTTGCTAGCCAGACATTGATTGATTTAATTTCACCTCTTTAATTCACCGGATTTTCCTAATTAGCATTTTCCAGCAAGTAATGTAGTATCCAAGCGGTCACAGTTTTGTGAGATAAGTCGGTACTTTTTCTTGTTGTTTGGTTTTCTCATTAAGCATCATGCCTCGACTTTTAACAATTGCAGCAGTGTAATATAAAGATCATAAATGCCCATCTCACTTAAAAGTGGTTCATTTATATTGTTTTTTGCCCATCTCTTAACCAGTTTTCATTATCTTTAAAATGCAGGTAAGTTTCCTACCCTTGTTTCCCACCAGGAATCACTCGAGTCTAAGGTTAACGAGACCAAGGCCACTATCAAATTCCAGTTGAAGAAGGTTCTTTGCATGGGAGTTGCCGTAGGTAATATGGATATGGAGGAGAAACAAATCTTCCAGAACGTCCAGATGAGTGTCAACTTTCTAGTGTCCTTGCTAAAGAAGAATTGGCAAAATGTGAGTTTACTTCGTCTATCCACGAGCCTTTACCTTATAGTTTCTTCGAGTACACTAATGTTTCTTTGTTGTTAATGCTCACAGGTGAGATGCTTGTACTTGAAGAGTACCATGGGAAAGACTCAACGCATCTTTTAAGAATATTGTATTACAATCTTGGCAGTTTCAGGCGTTTTGACTTGTACGCGTTATAGATACTATTGAATTTTTTGTTAGTTGTGTTCCTGGATACTGAGTTGAAAACTTTATATCAGTTTTGTTATGATTTTATTTTTATTTTCTCTCCAATGTTACCACCACCAGCACCACTCTTTCTGTTGATTTTCTTGAATATTGTCAACTTTCATATCTAAAGGAACACTCAAATTTTTTGGTTTAACTGCTATTAAACCTTTTTGCTTGTCAACTTTGTTGAATGTGGCATTGCTTAAGGTAAAGTCTACGTAAACTCTACGTAAACTCTATCTCTCTGGTCTCATTTTTGGAATATGTTGGGTATGTTGTTGTATTAGTAAGAATTAATGTGAAGATTACACAAGTAGTGTAATATTTTGACATTTCATTTAGTAAGTCATTGAAACTTTTAATAATATAATGAGTTGTTTTTCTAATGCAACTCATAATCCTTTTTAATGTTTTCTATTACAAAAAAAAGATCACTACAAAAGTCTTGATGAGAGCAAAATTCAATTGAACCAGTTGAATCTCAATTTCTTTTTACTGTTGTAATTCTTTAGAACTTGCTACTTTTGATAAAAACTTCATCAAAGAAACAACTTTTACAACTGCCAAAATTCTTCTTGATTTTTAAGAGTTCTTTAAAAAAAATGCTTATTTCATTGAGTTTAAATGTTTGTTCAGATTTTTAAGAAAATAAAGAAATTTTTTCAATCTATTTTATTAAAATTAAAGATGTCAAATTTTAGATTTTAGAGTGAAGTATCAAAAAATACATCTAAAATATCCTTTTTTTTTTCTTTTTTTTTTACTTTTATACTTGAACTATCATGTCTATGAGTTTCTTACATGAACTATCACCAAATGTTTATCGAAACACACCTGAACTATTAATTATTCACTTTTCCTATATGAAATTTCAGATATAAAACTCAAAAAATTGATAGTTCAAGTGTGTTTCTATAAACATTTGGTGATAGTTCAGGTAGGAAACATATACACCTGATAATTCAGGTATAAAATTCCAAAAAATGGTACTTTAGATGTGTTTTTAATTGTTAACTCCTAGGAGTCGTTTGGCGTGAGGTAATAAGGTATAATAATTCTGAAATAAAATGCAGAATTATTTTATCCTGCATTTGGTTAGAGGTATTAAGTAGTCATTGGATTGGTTATTCCATCATTTATACCATAGTGATGTGATAAGTTATCCCACATATTTTGAGATAATTAATCCGAAGATTGTTCCCTACCAAACAACCCCTTAATCTTATGGTCTTATTATTGAACGTAGAAAATTATAATTAAAAAGTTGTTAGTAGATAAAAGAAACATTCTATTTAAAATGGATTAAAAAACAAAATAAAACAAACAAATTGAAACAAAAATGGAATATCAATTATCCAAAAATTCTAGTGACATGGATTGTTTATTCTCCTCCAAATTTCCAGCTAACCGACTTTAAACTTTTATATAAAAAACAAATACTTGGCCTCCAAGGATTATTTTCTTTTCTTATTAAATAAAAAAAACAAATACTTGGTCTTCAAGTAATTTTCCCTCTATTGGCAATAAATCCAATTCCACACCTCCAATCCTTCCACTCCAACTACAATTTTTTTCTTCGCGTTCGGTATCTATATTAGAATTTGATAGCCCATCCCTTCCACTCCAACTACAATTTCTTTTTTGATTTTCTATTCGTTTTCGATATCCATATTTGAGTCCGTATTACAGTTTAATTTCCCTAATGGCCTCTCTGGTTGGCCCTCCAGAAATCCATGGCAAACAAAAATCACCACTAGTTTCCACCATCACCACCACCAATAATCAAATGAAAGACGATCGATTATCTACCCAAGAAGATAGAGAGTCCCACATACGAGAAAAGGTCTTGTTCCCGCGCCCCCCTGGTACCGAGACCCCCGGTAATCTCTTGCAGGGCGCACAAGGCTTTCATAGATCTAATGGTAGCAAATTTCAACTCAACACAAGTCCAAAACCCTTCAAATATGGGCTACACTGAAAACATGTCTGTAACTTATCTTTTTACTACCAACCCTTGTTTAGATTTCTTCTTTCATGTTGTTAATGATACTCCTCCCAAATCACTCATCCAGTACTTACACCGCGCTTGGGATCATAATCCCCTAACAGCATTGAAACTGATCTGCAATTTGCGCGGTGTTCGTGGCACTGGAAAATCTGATAAAGAAAGTTATTACACTGCTGCATTGTGGCTTCATCAGTTCCACCCCAAAACCCTAGCTTGTAATTTAGAATCTCTAGTTAATTTCGGGTATTTCAAGGATTTGCCTGAGATACTGTATAGGTTACTCGAAGGACCTGAGGTGAGAAAAAGGGCGAAAAAGGAAATGAGAGGTAGACAAATGAAGAGATTAAAACCGGAGAATGGAGATTGGAGACCATTTGGAGGAGGACTAAATGTGAGTATTGATAAAGGGGTGAAGAAAATTGAAATGGCGAAGAAGGCATTTGATAGATACAGAGTTGATCCAGATTATAAATTCTTGCATGATCGCGTATCTGATTTATTCGCGAATTGTTTGAAGTTGGATCTTGACTTGTTACGCACTGAGAAATTGACGGAGATTAGTCTTGCTGCTAAATGGTGTCCATCTTTAGATTCGTCTTTTGATAAGAGAACACTTTTATGTGAAACTATAGCTAAGAAGGTGTTTCCAAGAGAATTGTGTCCTGAATACGAAGGGATTGAAGATGCACATTACGCGTATAGAGTGAGGGATCGATTGAGGAAGCAAGTTCTCGTTCCTTTACGTGCTGCTTTAGAATTGCCAGAGGTTTATATAGGGCGAAAAGATTGGGGTTCGATACCTTACAATAGAGTAGCATCAGTTGCTATGAAAATATACAAAGAAAAATTCATGAAATATGATGAGGACAGATTTAAAGAGTATCTTGAGAAAGTGAAACAGGGGAAGGCTAAGATTGCTGCTGGTGCATTGCTGCCTCATCAGATAATCGGAGCACTAAACGACACAGATGATGGAGGTGAAGTTGCTGAATTGCAATGGAAGAGAATAGTAGATGACTTGTCGAAAAAGGGGAAGTTGAGAAATTGTCTTGCTATTTGTGATGTATCTGGTAGTATGACAGGTACTCCAATGGAAGTGTCTGTGGCACTAGGTGTCCTCGTTTCGGAGCTGAGTGTAGAGCCATGGAAAGGCAAGCTGATAACGTTCAGTAACAATCCGACCCTTCAAATAGTTGAAGGGGAGAATTTGATTTCCAAAGTCGAGTTTGTGAGAAAAATGGAATGGGGAATGAATACTGATTTTCAAAAGGTGTTTGATTTAATACTAAAAGTGGCTGTTGATGGGAGTTTAAAAGAAGATGAAATGATCAAAAAAGTGTTTGTATTCAGTGACATGGAATTTGATCAAGCCTCAACGAATCCATGGGAAACGGATTATGAGATGATTGTTAGGAAATTTAAGATGAATGGTTACGAAAATCGTGTACCTGAGATTGTGTTTTGGAATTTGAGAAATTCGAGAGCTACACCAGTGAAAGCAAATCAGAAAGGAGTTGCACTTGTGAGTGGTTTTTCGAAGAATTTACTTGCGTTGTTCATGGAAGAAAGGGATTTTAATCCTGAAGATATAATGGAAGCAGCAATTTCTGGTGAAGAATATCAAAAGCTAGTTGTGGTTGATTGATCAATGAAAAATTTGAGATTAAATTGGACATTTTGTTGATGTTATTGTGATATTGTTGACAATAGTACTTGAATTTCTTTGTATAGAATGATTATAACTTTTTGTATTTCCTCCATTTCATTGTCAAATATATGGCCTACTTGTTATAACTTATGAACAAAATAAGGTTAGTCAATCCGATAAGACTTGTGAATAATTTAACAAGACTCTGAAATGGTTAACTTTTATCTTTTTTTATAGGCATATTATTTAAACATTACACTTATTAACTTGGTCCAAAGGACATAACTAGAAATTCATAATATTCATATCGAGTACTAAATGATGTTTTAGGGATGTCTAGAGCCCTAATTTTCAACTAAGTGGTACTCAAATTTCAAAACAATCTTAGAGAAGATTGTGGCACCTTATAACTAGTCAAAATGATCATCAATGCATGACGATGGATACTTATTCTTAATGGTTACCTTGTTCAAGTGTCAATAATCAATTCATTATGTATTGTCTACAAGATATCAGTATCTTAAAGAGAGACACTCGGTCTACTAAAATCATTTGCGCAATAGATTTTGTAATTAGTCTATTAACTCTTTCAATTGAGTTGGTGCTATTCTTTTAAACAAAGTGATAATTAATCAATACTATGAATAAATTATAGGGAAAATAGTCTGAAAAATACTCCAACTTTGGCTGAATTTGTTGTTACGATACTAGGGATGGCAATGGGGCGGGGCGGGTTTAAGGTTGTGTGGGGCGGGTCGGATGCGGGGCAGGTTGAAGTGGGTTTTTTAAAAATTAATGTGGGGCGGGGCGGGTTGCGGGTATATGTGATTTTATGTGGGTTCAAACTTAATTTTAACTTTTTACATGTTCAAACTTTGTGAAATTTCTCGCTCCACCACTGCATATGGTCACCTAGCAACTATAATAATGATTTTGCAGCAATCATTTAACAATAATAATATAATTATTGTAATATAATTTTTAGCTGCAATAATAAATGTGCATATCTATAAGCAACACTTTATATAAATATTACTCCCTCTGTTCATCTTTACTTGCCACTACACTATTTTGGAATGTCCAATTTATAAAATTAATGAATAATTTACATTTTGTGTCTAACTTTATCCTTGTTATTAAATGTTATTTACTTTTCAATCTTTAGATTGCTTATATTTAAGAAGGTGATTTGATAAAATTACCCCTATGATTTACTACTTTTTAATTCCTGTGTCAAGTCAATAGTGGACAACTATTGTTGGACAGAGACAGTACTAAAGACTAGGATTGTTCATAAGACAGATCAAACGAATAATTTCGCTAAACGATTTGGCCTATCAGAGCTAGTCTACCTACAAAATATCTGTTGGTTTGGTAACATATTAGCAATTATCGGACGATTATCGAGTGGTGTAACGACTAACATGTATCTCTATGGTATCTTTTTTTCGATGAACACACTTTACAAAAAAAATGACTTGAAGCAGTAACAACATGGAATGGATAATTTGATCCAGATTTTCAATTGGTTATCCCATTTTCATTGTCCACTGGAAGCATATTTACCAATATCTCGATAAATTGCCCCATACTTTTCATTTACATATCTTCAATGTTTTTCTAAGTTTGCTGACTTGCTCTCTATTCTTTAAAGCAAAATAGATAATTATTGAAAAGTAAATAGGTTTTCATGGCTTTACGGCTTTAGCTTTTTGGAGTTAGGACTAACAAAGAAAAAACATATAATCACTCTTATATATTATGATAAAGTATTAAATGAGCCTAATATACATAGAATAGAAATGTAAGTACGGTAACTCTAAACGGGATAATGATTTACCCGATAAGGAACTTGAAAAATCCACCCCCACACCAATAAACCGTTAATTATAAAATTTTAATCCGTTCTCCAACCGTTTATTCGATAACCCAATACCAATAAACCAATTTGTGGTTGATTTATCGATTATAATTCGGTTTTGAACACCCCTACTAAAGACTTTAACGACTTTTAATATAATATTAACTTAATTGTAGTTAAATATATTTGTGACAATAAATACTACCAGAAAATTTATCACTACTAAATATCTCTTTTGATGTATTGACCTTGAAGCACTATAGCTCCACCACTTGCATAGTGCCATGTTTACTAACGTTTCTTGTTAAATTTTGAAGTAAAATAATTCGTGAAATGCAGTGTAAGTAAGCCAAGATTTTTTTTATTAATATATGGACATTGAAATTGATACATGTATTATTAATACTTATATATTATTTTCAAGTTTCAACCAAATACATTAAACTAGAAAAACCCTTTGAAAAGGTTAACATGAAAGACAAAGTAATAAATAAATACGACAAATAAATGGATAGCGCGCCGCAGGTGCAACCTAATTGGCAGAGTATGCACCGACTATGATACTAGTCTTTTTGTTATTTAATACCGTGACACCACTTACAAAAAATTCTGTGTTGAAATGGTCCCTTGTTATTGGTGCATACTCTCCGCCTTCATCATATTAAAATGCTAAAGTGTATTTTTACATGATAATTACTATCTATTCGATGATAACTAATTGTTAAATAATCATTTTTAAAGCACATTCACAATCAAAAGTGAGAGAACGGTACATGCAAAATTTGTTAATAACTAATGTAAGTAGTATGCATACTGTTTATAGAGTTTAATATTATTTGATTGACAAGTACTTTTAGGAATATCTTTGATCATGGGCAGTGGCGTAGCCACATATAGCTCAGGGTAGTCAGTCAAACACTATTCATTAAAAAATTATACAATGTATATAGAAAATTATACAAAGTGTATAAGTCAAAAAATAATTTCACACGTATATATTAAATATTGGACACCCTTAACAATATTTCTGACTTAGCCACTGATCATGAGATTATACACTAACTGTATATAATGGATAAAAGCATCAGAAGATGCAAGTGCGAAGGAAAATAAGCCAAAACTATTATTTTCGCTAATTATTCGCGGACTTTCATTTTATTATAGGTCCCAATTAATTTACTGGTCTGCAAATTGAATCTAGTTTGGATTGGTACTCTAGTAACATCCGCACCTTCTTATAATTGTTCTTTTCATCCGTTGTCGTTATTATTCAAATGTCTAATCAATTGATTCGTCCCCCAATCTTATGTTAATACTTATTCGAGTTTTTGGCTAAAATCATCCCTTAACTATGACTCAAATCTAATGTACATTCTTATATTATCCAAGTGTGCAAAAAATATCCTTATACTATCCAAAAAATAACATGAATCATCCTTCAGTATATTTTTGTTAAGAAACTTATAGAACCAATAAATTTTTTTATTTTTTTTGGTCATGTCTTTGCCACGACGAGAAAATCAAAGTTACCTAAAAAGAATAAGGCTATGGATAGCAAATGAAGCTTCCATTTTTAGGATTTAAATTTTGTGTGTTGTTAGTTTATATGTTTTTTGCATCATCAAGTAAATTGACTTGCAACAATAATAAGTTTTGAAATATTTATACAGTAGGTTCCGATGATTAAAAATATTATGTAAAAAAAATCATTTTAAAATTTTTATGTCCAACAATTTAGAGATTTTCTTTCATAAAATATTTAGGGCGTATGCACTATATATACAATGCGATTCACATTTTATACAATGTACAGAAATGCTGAAAATTTAGTGAACTTACATAGGCATTTAGTTATGAAAATAAAAAAATAATTATTTTATTTGAAATTTTTGAAGTTGGAGTAGTATTTGGCCATATTTTTACAAAGAATATTTAGAATTTGAATATATTTTGTCTGAATATGATTTAAACCCTCAATTTCTAAAAATTAAAAAAAATCACCTAACTTGATTAGCTTAACCATGTGTACATATTCATGGGAAAATTTTCAAAACAGCAATATTTTAGCTTTTAATGGGACTCCTTAGCAACAGTTTCATTATTTATTAAAAATGTCATTATTTTAGTTTGTTAAGGAATTAGTTATGTATTTATTTTATTTTGATTAATTTGAAAGAATACAAATAATTAATAACAGAACAGAGAAAATCATGGAACAAAAAAATTCAAAAAAGGTAAAAAAGATTTTAAATACAAATCAGTTACATTTTGAAAAGAGCATAAATAGTCATCTTTCCGTCGAGCATTTTTTTGCTTTCTTCTTAAGAACATCAAAAAAAAAAAAGTTAAAATAATTTAGTTTGTCTTCCGAATCATTCACCTGATAACTTTCAAAGCTTCTTCAAGTTGAATACGGCATATTTTTGAAACATAATTTTTCAAAATTGATAACTATAAATTTGTCGCATCCAGTGAACAATCGAAAAACAATCAGGTATTTTTTTTAATTTTTTTATTTGTTTGGATGAGTTATTCATATATGTCGAGTACAAGAGTGTTTTTTTTTCCTGATTGAATCAGTGAAATCTTTGTATGCATTGGGATTTATAGCTTTTTTCGGATGTTTTGTATCCAAATTATGATGTATAACGAATAAAAAATTATTTATTTTAGTTTAGTAGCTATTTTTTCTGTTTGAATGCATACAATAATTTGTATCCCATTAAGTTAATGTAACTAATCGATCATGAACTATATTCTACTATATTATAAAAGAGAGTTTAGGGCCAAGTATAATATATAATATTCAAGATTGGGACTTTTCCCAATCTTGAATATTATATATTATACTTGTGGGACTTTTAAAATTATATTTTATACCCAAGTATAATATATAATATTCAAGATTGGGACTTTCTTGAATATTATATATTATATTTATTA
>JAJOOF010013720.1:0-20190 GCA_029582545.1 Solanum lignicaule
AAGGGGTGATTCTTCTGTATAATGTAACCGTTGAAATTCAACTTTTGCAATTTTATTGTTTGCTAATTTTTGAAGAACTTTTCAGAGTTCAAATCCTCCTTTCACCTCAGTTGAACTAGATCATAGTGACTCTGGAAGGGAAGGGTGTACTGTGACCACTCTCACAGTGACTGCGGAACCTAAAAATTGGCAGAATGCAATCAAAGTTGCTGTGCAGGAGGTTTGTTCTGCTATTTGCTTCAGTACGGCAGTTACTTTAAATTTTTTTCTTTTGATAATTTGTTTGTTATCCTCCTTGTCGCCATTGCACTCTTCTTGATTATGATGTTTGTTTTTGTTGGAGGTATAAGCAAGTAAATAAAAGTATGCTCCCTCTAAAGCTTAAGTATTCAAATGAAATGGTTACACACTTCAACATGGTATATTTGCTTAGCAGAGATCCTGGGTCTCACTGCCAACCATTAGTATTAGTTTTTTTTATTTATATTTGCTTGACTCATGAAATAGTATTAAGCCCACACATGAGAGTGTGTTGGAGTCTTGGAGATATAATCAAGTAAACAAAAAGTTATTCTTTCTAGCAACTTAAGCTTTTAAGATGAGATGGTTGCACACTTCAACAATTATATCTTTCCCTTGCAACTTTTTCTGTGCTTTTCTTCAAAAATGGATCAAGGCTGTACTTTGCGATTTCTTGATGTCTCTTTTCTTTTCATTTGTTCTGATGGGGATATTCATTTTTCTTTAAGCTGATCATATAGGCTCTTCTCATCTTCCCACCCATCGTTTTTCTTCAACTTTGATGATGTTTTCCTATGTATGGTAAAGGTCCGAAGGCTGAAAGAATTCGGTGTCACAAAGGGTGAGTTAGCTCGTTATACAGATGCCTTGCTAAAAGATAGTGAACAGTTAGCTGCTATGATCGACAATGTTTCATCAGTGGATAATCTGGATTTTGTCATGGAGAGCGATGCACTTGGCCATACTGTTATGGATCAAAGTCAAGGGCATGAAAGCTTGCTTGCTGTTGCCGGAACTATCACTTTGGAGGAGGTGATCTTCTAATTGGTGCTTTTACACTTGCAGTTGACTTCTATTCTCCACATTGTGTTATTAGATTATCTTGGAAATTCTATTTCAGTCCAACTTGTTGCATTCAATCACAGTTATTTGATGTTTATATGATGAATAAGCGTTAGCTATTATTACTTGCTGAACCTACATATATTTTCTCCTTTGGTGCATACATGATCTCTTAATCCCTGACCAATATGCTACTCAGTCCATTGTGCCAACCATATTTTATACGTCTTGAGCATTCAAAACTGTTGCTTCTTGGTGCTTAAAGTTCTTAACAATATGTTCTATGACCTAACTGCATTTTAGGTAAATGCCACTGGTGCTGAAGTGTTGGAATATATTTCTGATTTTGGAAAACCATCAGCACCCCTTCCTGCAGCAATTGTTGCATGTGTTCCGACAAAGGTGCATGTTGAAGAAGGAGGAGAACATGAATTCAGAATATCTCCAGAGGAGATAACAACTGCTATCAAATCAGGTCTGAAGGAACCAATTGAGCCAGAGCCGGAGGTGGATTTTCTAAGTTCTCTCATTTTTAACTGCTTTCAGCTCTTATTTTGTTTATGGAGCAATAGGCTATCTTAGCTGATAGTTCAGGGTGCAAACTGATGCAGTTAACTTCAAATGTATTCTCTTAACAAAGTCTAATTAGTATGGATTTTTGTTTTCTTTTTCCGATCTGAAATCTCTCTACCTCCGCGAGGTAGGGGTAAGGTGTGCGTACACTCTACCCTCCCCAGACCCAACCTGTGGACTGTGGGATTACACAGGGTATTTTGTTGCTGAATTTTATTTTCTTTTTCTGACCTAAAGCATCTCTACCTCCATGAGGTAGGGGTAAGGTCTGTGTACCCTCCCTTAGACTCACCTGTGGGATTACACTGGGTATGTTGTTGTTGATCTAAAACTCTTTTTCAAGTTGTAAAGGCAAGGTAGAGGTTTTTCTGTCAACAACTCGTAGATGACTGTTCACTATTTTTTCTTTGATGTTTTCAGCTTGAGGTGCCAACTGAATTGATCACATCAAAACAACTTGAAGAATTGAGGTTGAAGAGGTGCCCGTCCTTTGTTCCAGTGGAGACAAATTCAAATATCAGTAAATCCTATGACAATGAAACTGGGATCGTTCAAAGACGTCTTTCAAATGGTATTCCTGTAAATTATAAGGTAGGGTCATGTACCATGTTCAAGTTATATTTAGATTCTACTGTTCGTCTTGTTATCACCTTCAAAAGTCTGAAATTTTAACATTACCCGGTGTTTAGGATTATTTTGATTCCTCTAATTGGGTTCATAAGCTCATTCTTTTGGTGTACCCAAACGAATAGGAATTGATTTACTGTAAGAAACATCTGAGATCTTGCAACCAAATGAAAAGGAAAATAAAAAATATGAGAGGTTCCTGTTTTCTTGCTTGCTAGTTTCTCTAGTTTTTGATTTTTTAGCTGTAATTTTTAGATTACAAAAAATGAAGCCAATTGTGGGGTGATGAGACTTATTGTTGGAGGTGGACGGGCAGCTGAAAGTTCTGATGAAAAGGGATCCGTGATTGTGGGTGTTCGCACTCTGAGTGAAGGGGGCCGTGTTGGAAACTTTTCAAGAGAACAGGTTAGGATCTATTATTCTTGATGAAATTGCCTACATCTTGTCTGCTCTTTAAATAGCTTGAGAAACAGAAGGTCTCTAGTATGTCCTTTGTGTTGATCAAAGTTTATAAAATAGAATAATGATACTGCATCAGGATGATATTAGCTCTTTTAGTTCCTCTTTGATCTGGCAAATTCTTGCTGGTTCTTGTACTGTAAATCTTCTTCTTTTTTCTAATTATAAGTTGTATCATTAGTCTTAATTGTGCACTTACTCAACTGATAGCCTAAATTAGTTAATATTCAATACTGTAATCAAAGATGAGACTGCACTCAATACTTCTACATGTCCTTGACAACTTGTGAACAAATTGGGGCTTCTCATATTATGTTCTTTGGACTTGGTGTGTTATTGAAGACAACTTCTCCTGTTCATTTGTTGTGGTTTTCACTTTCTTCTAACCAGTCTAACCTTTTCTTTTCATGAAAATTTTCCATGTTCTATAGATTGTTTATTATTTGCACATATTTGCATCTGCAATGGAAGTATTGGTGGTTGCCATGGAATTAAATCTTTGCTGAATCTGCATAGACATTGTCAGGAATGACATCTGTCAACTCTTTTGTCTTTTATGATGTGTCTTCAGGTAGAGCTTTTCTGTGTGAATCACCTAATAAATTGCTCACTGGAGTCAACAGAAGAATTTATCTGCATGGAGTTCCGGTTTACTTTACGAGACAATGCAATGCGTGCTGCTTTCCAGTTACTTCATATGGTGCTTGAGGTAATTTTAACAAAGACAACATATTTAGTAGTTCATACAATCATTGTCACTACTAGATACAGTTCTGCAGTTGTGCTCAATGTTGCTTATCATCCCCCACTTGATTTCCCGGAAATAAAAATGGCGCCTTTTGACATTACCTAGATGAAAAATGGCAGTTCAATTTATGGTTCCTCTTGAGTATTGCCAAGGTTTTATTGCAATTATTGGGTTATTATATCAAAGCTGCTTTGTTTTCTAACTTGAAACTTTGCAATGAGATGTTTAAAGTTGTGATTTGCTGGTCAAGTTGTGTGTAGTCACTGTGCTAATCATCTGTACAATTTAGAACACTAACTTGCTATTGTGTTGTTAAGAAATATTCTCACTTAAGTTAAATATGAGTGGCATGCAGCATAGCGTTTGGCTGGATGATGCATTTGACCGAGCTAAACAGTTGTACATGTCATATTACCGCTCTATCCCCAAGAGTTTAGAACGCTCGACTGCCCATAAGCTTATGCTAGCTATGCTAAATGGAGATGAGCGTTTTGTTGAGCCGACTCCACATTCATTGCAAAACTTAACTCTGGAAAGTGTAAGAGCAGCTGTAATGGATCAATTTGTCAGTGACAACATGGAGGTGAGCTTTGTCTTCATTACAAAAGTATTTCGATAAGATTTTTTGTCAATTTATTGTTCTGCTCATTTGAACATAGTACCTCCGTGTTTGTTGATTGTGTTTCCTCTTCATTTGATTGTAATTGTCCTTTGTTAGGTGAGTATGGTTGGAGACTTCTCAGAGGAAGATATTGAGTCATGCATTCTTGACTATTTGGGAACTGTCAGACCAACGAAAGGTTTTGAGAAAGCACAGCAATACAGCCCAATCTTGTTTAGCACTGCTCCCTTTGGTTTGCAGCATCAACAAGTAAGAAAAGATTGTTTCTCGTTATATGTATTTTTTTTCTGCCTTTCTTTGGATGATCATCTTGGCCCTTGGAGGTGGTTTCTTGTGGTATATGTTAAAATTCCTATGTTAAAGATCTCAATTCTATTGTAGGCCAATGATTTTTCATGCTTTTATAATTCCAATTCGTTCCTTCATTTTTTTTCTAAACTGTAGTTCGTTGGTTATTTATTACCAGGTATTTTTAAAGGATACAGATGAGAGAGCATGTGCTTATATAGCCGGCCCTGCACCAAACCGTTGGGGATTTACTTTTGAGGGGAACGATCTTTTTGAGTCTGTTGGCAGTCCATCTCCAAATGACCGTGAGTGTTTTCACCATATACTTGGATTCAATGTTGCAACAAGTGTCAAATTTTTTAACTTAATTCCAAAAAAAATTGTGACAAGTAAATGTAACCTGATAATGTCCCCATGGTTGCAGAAAGATTTCTTTAATCTCGTCTGTAGCATGTCTAGGGTTGAAAGAAATGATGTTTCATAAAAGCATCATGATAAATGGTCAGTATGGACATTCTAACTTTCTGCATTTCTTTCTTCTGTGGATTCATAAGCACACTAGAAGTCCTCATTCAGTTTTGTGTGTTTGTCTCATTCAGTCTCTTGCAGTTTGTGAAAGAAATTCAAAAAATTATTAAAGCATGGTAGTCGGTAGATGAACTCTATGATCTCACAATTGTAGTAAGAGGATATCGTTGAACTTTTTTATATGTTTAGTATTTAAAAAAAGTGGGTAGTAAAGAAATATGAGTTGAGAACACCATTGTCTGAAGTGTGAAAGAAAAAAAGTGAAGCTCAAGGTAGTATTTGGGTTAAAAAAAATTATTGTCTACGGCAGCGAGAGGATCATTTTGAACTTTTTTATACACACCTGACATACCAATTATGGAGCTATGGAATCAACAATGTTGGAATCTAATCTTCAGGAGAGCTTTAAATGATTGGAGATAGGAAGAGTAGCTGCGCTTCTCAATACTTTTGAAGCTTTCAAAGGTAGAACCGTGGGGGCTGTTTCACTTACTTGGTAAGGAGGGAACAAACTGAGTTTTTCAGTGAAATGAGCGTACTTATGGCTATGCAGTTTGGGTGATCACCAAGAGATTTGGCCTGGGAAACAAATTTGGTAGGTCACATCCCCTTGCAAAGTATCATGTTTTGTGTGGCTGGTAGCTAACAAGGCTTGTTTTACTCCTGAGAACTTACAAAAGGACTGGCATCTGGTTTCCAGGTGCCTTCTCTGTAATGACGCACAGGAAAACAATAGTCACTACTCACTTGTTCCTTCATTGTAGAGTGACTGATCAACTGTGGCAGTTGTTTTTGACATTGGGGAAAGTGAAATGGGTAATGCCAGGAAACGCTCTTAACCTGTTGAGGTGCTAGAATATTCAGCAGGAGTATAGCAAAATGGTGGGTAGTCATGCCAGTTTCTATCTGGTGGATAGTGGGGAGAGAGAAATTCAGGTGTTTTTAGGGCAAGCCAAAAACTCTATACAGGAGATCAAGCCTGATTGTATTTTGTCATTGCATTTCTGGTGTAAAGATTTTTTGGTAGAGGAGTCTTAGTATACTAGAGTTGGAATCTTTGCAAGTAGATATATATTACTCATTGAATCTTTTGTAAATCTGGCTCCCAGCACACATGCTGATGAATATACTGTTAACAACAACATACCCATGTAATCCCACAAGTGGGGGGGTCGAGGGAGGGTAGAGTGCACGCAAACCTTACCCTACCTCATTGAGATAGAGAGGCCTTTTCCAGTAGACCCTTAGCTTAAATATAGCCTGCCAAACAGTTTGAATGAATGTATTGTTACCATTATCATGAAAAAAAGGTGGGTAGTAAAGAAAGATGAGTCAAGAACACCGTTGTCTGAAATGTGGAAGAGAAAGAGATGAAGCTCAAGGTATTATTTGGGTAACGAATAAAAATTATTGTCTACAGAAGGTGTGATTACCTTGTTTCCCTCCACTCTGAAGTGCTTATTTTCTCTGGTAATGTGAAACCATTTGTGGAACTAGTGAGTGACTGCCTTTCCTTAACTTGTTTAGTTGCTTGGCTTTAACTACTTATCTTTTTATCCATACATGCCATTCTTTTCACTACATTCATTCGAAGTCTGCTGTAGTATTGATGTTCTTGCAAATCCTAGTTTACTATGTGTCCTTATAGATGAACTAGTTAATGCATGTATACAAGGTTCTGCATTGACATAATTCAGACTGAATTCTCATACATCAGTCTTAATCTGCAAAGCTTCCTAAGAATGTCAGAGTTAAATGAATAATGCCTGCATGAATGGTATGATATGTTAGTCATCAACATAATTCAAATGGGTGAATTTCTTTCCAGATGAGTTGGAACAAAGTGGCACAAACCTACAAGGACGAGTCCGTAATCATCCTCTTTTTTTTGCCATTGCAATGGGTCTGTTGGCTGAGATCATAAACTCCAGGTAGATTATGAATTAATTTAGTTTACTCATTCTAATTTTTTCCTTCTCTTGATTTTGAATTATATAAGAAGACGTGCAATCTCTCAGAATTCATGCTAACCTAGTGAAGAACAAAACACAGTTGAAGCAAAAGGTCTATATGGCGATACCAACTAGTTGGGACTATGCGTTAATCATGTTTTGTTTAAAAGTTTGTAGGTCTCTGTAGGGTAAGTGTGAGACTTTCTTTTTTCCTTTTTCAGAAGTAAGTGTGAGAGTTAGAGAGCTCCTTATTTATCTTAAGAGATAATCTTTTAAGTACTTGAAGTGAACATGCGCAAATAGAGCAAAATAGATATAGGGGATTCTTGTAAACACTACTTGGGATTGAGGCATAGTTACTTGATGGTAACTGTACTTTTACTGACACTATGGTGGTACCGAGCTGTCAAATAAACTGAAAGCTTTATTCAGATGACACAAAAAAGTACCTGTTAGTCTGTTACATGTCACCATTTGCAGCTAATACATTTCTGGTTCGTGGATTTTGAGGGTTGCTGTAACTTACTACCTCAGTTGCAATCTTGTTTCTTTTGTGCTTATATTACAGTATAACATATGTGCAGGCTTTTCACAACAGTTAGGGACTCTCTTGGATTGACATATGATGTTTCATTTGAACTTAACCTCTTTGACCGGTTGAAGCTTGGGTGGTATGTCATCTCAGTGACTTCAACTCCTGGAAAGGTACAATCTTTTTTCTACTTGAACTAGCCTATATAAGAGTTCAAATTTGTTTTCTCAAGACTGATCGATGTGCTTACAGGTGCACAAAGCTGTTGATGCTTGCAAGAGTGTCCTAAGAGGTTTGCATAGCAACAGGATTGTACCGAGGGAATTGGACCGGGTTAGTTTCTTTCCTCGTAGATAATTGTTAACAAAAGATCATTCTGTTTCAGGTCTCAGCCAGTACATGAGTCATTTCCTAAATTTTATACTAGAATTTCGAGATTCTGGCATGTGATTGACTAATTAGTAAAATGGATCTGAACTAATGTGTTTGAGTCTGATCTATTCGGACTCTTTTCTTCCAGGCTACAGAAATCATTTAGATGTTAGTTAGACATCATATTGTCTAAACTAAATTCATGTGGTTTACACAATTCTTTTCTATATAGGCAAGACGAACGCTGCTTATGCGACACGAAGCCGAAATTAAGTCAAATGCCTATTGGCTTGGATTGTTATCTCATTTACAAGCACCTTCTGTACCTAGGAAGGTATTCCTTTATTCTTAGTTTATTGTTCTCAATGTACTATTTTATCCATAACCAAAGAGACATCACATGGAAACCCAAAAGTTTTGCAGTTCTATTGTTTAGCTATGTTATTTTTTGAGCTTTAACTTCTTCTATCTGTTTTTGTTTGTTATCAGGACATCTCTTGCATCAAAGATCTCACTTTGTTGTATGAATCTGCCACAATTGAAGATGTATATGTTGCCTATGAGCAGTTGAAGATAGATGAGAGCTCTCTGTACTCATGTATTGGTATTGCCGGGGCTCAGGCTGGAGAAGATGTTTCTGGTAAAATTATTCATTTTCCTCCTTTTCTGTAGGAGGTTTCTCAACTCAGGTGTACTTGTGTGCTCTAGGCAACTCTTATTCTAAATTTTGCCATTGACAAATTGAACTGTTTGTGCAGCCTCATTAGAAGTGGAAGAAACAGATGAGGGCCTTCAAGGTGTTATTCCCATGGGACGTGGGTCATCTACTATGACGCGCCCAACTACATGAGTCATTAGTGGAAAAATCGTTGATCAGATAAGGTACAACTCTTGATTCAATTTCTGGGAATTTTTAAAAGGAAACCTCATTGTGAAGCTAAGCCTCTGAAAAGGAATTAATGATCTGACACTGTGATGATTGGTAGTTTATAAAAATGTAGAAGAAAAAGGTAATAATGAGGTGTTTCAGAAACATGAGATTCAAGCTATATTGTCATCAGAAAGGTTTGAATCTAGAGAAAATGTTTGTTCACAGAGGTCTTAACTTTATGTTGTTTCTACTCATGCATCTCTGTTAGACGTGGAATAGGTTTGGATCTTTAATTCCTTGTACTCTCTTCTTTTAAGAAGAAATGTGTATCGGTTTGAGTTTCACAAAATGCCTTAGATGGTGTAGTACTAGTTTATGCCATGTCCATGGTTTTTTCTAGCCTTACAGGTTCGGTCCATTAGTCGTTTTACATTATCAAACTAATAGTAGTCCTCATGATGGTTTGCAACTTGCGTTTAAACCACATTTTGCTGTTTTTCTTAGGTTGTAGGTTATCATACACACGCATAACGTTTATGTGACAAGCTACTAGTGTATCTTACATGATTATTGACATGCGGCTAAGAGGAGGTTTAGTAAAGATCTTTAAAGGTCTGAAACCTGCAGAAGTCCCAAAACAATAAGCAATTGGAGCAACCTTCTATGATGGTTTGTTGAAAGAACTACTCTTCAAGGCCAAGCAAAGATGATTTGCAGAAGTGACATAGTTTACCTCTGGTCATGCATGTTCCTTTCGCAATGTATCAACCTGTTGAATGATTAAAGTTCACGCAATTTTTCTTCTTTTTTTCCAGTTACCACACAGATCGAGTAGCAGTTGGTATCACTGTTATGTTTGATGTATAGATTCTATAGTTGGGGTTTTTTTTCTTTTCACCCCCCTGTATTTGTTGAGGAAAGTCAGGAACTGACAGATCACAGTTCATGTATTGTGTACATATGTAATTGCAGATGCAGAATATACTTGCATTCTTTTCTACACCTCTCTCTCTCTCTCTCTCTCTCTCTCCGGTATCATTTTTGCAAAGCACTCAATGTTGTTGTTGGTGGTATCACTACAATCTCTTTATTAGCCCAATTGATATAAAAGTTTATTCTCTATACAGAAAAGGGACAAAAATGGCCTAAAAGTTTCAAATCTAATCCTAAACAATTTAAAAGGTCCAGAATTGATCATCTCGTTCTTTAAAATAATTATTCTTTTTTACGTCTTTGAAATATAACAATTCGATTATATTATTTTCTTATATGACAACCGAATAACTGAATAATACATTGAAAACTTGAGCCAAACCAAAATTTTAGGACAACGGAAAACACCAAATGCACACCCCCCTTTATTGACAGAGACATAAATCCTTGCCTATCAGTTCTCTCCATTATTTCATAGAGCACAGAAGTTAAGACTTCAGAAATATCTAAATGGACACATAACATGACACCAACACGAAGGCTTCTTACATCCCTTCTGTTTTAATATAAAACAAAGCAGCATCTCAGGTGAAGAAAAAAGCTCATCCCATCACACACAATTCATATGAAGGGAAGATTAATAAGTCTGGGTTTTACTAATGGTATCAAGCAGCATCTTAGAACACTGACCAAATGGTACATTACACCAACAACTACTAATATGTTTCTCCCTTCATTGGGGATATTGGGCACCAAAGGCTAAAGGAGTAGTGTTTTTGAACCATAAAGGAAACATCACTCTCCCTTTAAAACAGGAGCTACTAAACATAACTAAACCAACTCCTGTCTGAGCACTAAAAAGAAAAATGGAAGAAATAATTGGCCAGCGAAAACAATATGCATGTCCAGGAGCTCTCAATCGTAAGCTTTGTCCCAATCGTCCACTACATCTGCCATATCGTCAATCCCCACATCTTGAGGTTTGGGGGGTAAAACTGAACCCCCCACTTCTGTCTCAGTAACAGGTTTCTGGATCGTAATAGACGCCCTGGGCAAGCTGGAAGTAATTTCAGGCTCTAAGACACTCCACCTATTAGACGAGGCAGTAGGTGGAGCTTCATTCGCCCTCCAGGCAGAAGGGGCTGCTAAATCAGTAGGATTCTTGGACCATTCATCGGCTTCCCATAGACTCTCCCTCAAATGAGGCTCCTGGACTACAGCCTTCTTCCATGGATTACCCTTAAGAGCTGCAACTCCTCCCCCGTCCTTCGCTCCTCCAGAGACTCCCCAAACATTAGTAGTGGATGCCACTGCTGATGCAACACCACTCTGATGAACTACAGCAGCACCACAATAGGCCGACCCCTGGTCTAGCCTTCTCATAGCTGTTGCTGCTCGGGCAGGATCATTGAACACAGCCAAGGCATTCTTGTCATTCAACCAGACAAGCTCACACTCACCACCAAACCTGAGAACTAATGCACTAATGTCTGCATCTCTTGGCAAGTCAAACAAAGCCACAACAAGCCTTGGATCCATATCCACCAGAGAATCAAAAACAGCAGGCTGAGCAATGTTATTGACAGTACAACCTTTGGGACCAAGTATACGCGTTGGAGCTTTGGACTTGGGTGTAACATGTACAGCGATGAATCTCTTGGGTTCCCAACCAGCTGCATTTACTGAAAGCTTCCACCTTGCAGCTATCAGTCTAATTGCATCCCGCTTTTCTTTCGACATTGGGCAAAACACATGAACTTTGAGCGCGTTCACCCCCACTCTGCTCCTGCCAAGAACCAAAAACTTGCACCTTTCCTCTATAGACAACACCCACTTAGCATCCCGCCTAAGAAGCTCCCCCAGCACTTCAGAAACAGCTGCATTCTCACCAAAATGGAGGGCCTCCAAATTAGGGGGAGTTATACCAAAAGCATCAGAAAGAACCTTTTTCTTCTCCATCTTTGCACACTCATCATCACAAGTAAGTTTCCTCTGACCAAGAGGAACCTTCTTCCCATTTAATTCAATAGGTTGAAGAGATGAAGGCAGCTTGTGGATTATAGAAGCTTCGAAAACAGAGTCAACGATCTGACCTCCAGCATCACAAGGAACATTTGCTGTGATCCGGCCACAAGAACAAGTAATAGTAACAGGAAACTCACATCTAACATCAGGACATGAAGAAGAGGGGTGACAAAGAGCAGTACATGAGTGCCTGCAATCTCTTCTAGGAGCTCCACACGTCTGCCCACAAGAGTCTCTGGAGCCATTGCTGGGTCCGGCAGAAACATCACATGGTGAAGGATGACAAGTTCTAGCACATGCGTGCAAGCCACATTGCCTGGTCTTCCCACAAAGCTTGTTACACCTGATGTCCTTTGATCCGCAAGGTATATTTCTCAAAATTACATGTCCACCAACGCACTCTTTTGCTACAGGAACAGCACATGGCAAGCAGTCCCCAAAATGGCAGCTGTGAGTAGGTGGGTGGCCACAAGGCTGAGAAACCGAGCATGGTAACTGACACGAAGGAAGAGGTGTGCCACAAGGTAGCGGAGGAGGGATTGATGTTCTCCCACAAGCACAAGTCAAATCGGTGAAAATTGTCTCAAGGCAGGGAGGGCAGTGACCACTGTGACAAAGTGACTCGCAAGAATGCTGCCCACATCTAAGCTTCTTCTCACACGGCATTGAACAAAAATGAGGATTCCAACCACCCGTGATGGAGTTTTTTGGATTAGAAAGAGGGCAACATCGCTCACTACATCGATGCCTTCCGCAGTTCTTCTTTTGCCCACAAGGTCTATCACAAGTGAACTGCTCATCTTCTGCCTGCGTTCTGTAACACTCTACTGTTCGAGAAGTTGACCCACAGCGGCAGCGTTGATTCACAGGAACAAGACATGGTGCACAGTCACCAGAATGGCACACAGCTTCACAGCGATGTACCCCACAACGGAGGCGCTTTCCGCAGACCTTGGAACAGGTTGGAATTGGATCCAAACAACTGTGCCTTTCTTCTTCCAAGCTGGTTTTACCGCAACAGCATGCCTTGACCTTGCTAGGCAACAAAGCACAGTCCCCACATGGCCCTGGATGGCAGAGTTCATGGCAGATGTGGTTTCCACAACTAAGCTTCTTTCCACAAACTGAATTGCATGAAAAGACGCCATCCTCCATCTTGATATCCCCTTTCACACCCATATCTCCACAAAGAACAGACTCTGTTTTCTTCTTACAAAAGCAATAGGCATCCACAACAATTTGACAATGGCCACAAGGACCAACATGGCAAGTTTGTTCACACCGATGACGCCCACAGTCAAGAAGCTTACCACACTGCTGTCCACATGTAAGAACGGACTTCCGATCAGAGCAGCGAGTGGTAATTACTTCCTTCCCGCAGGGGCAACTTCTAGCTGGAGCAAATGCCTTACAAGGTGGACAAGGACCAGGATGGCATTGTAGGACACAAACATGAGGGCAAAGATCCTCTTCACTCAGACCATTCCCTGGAAGCTCCTTCTCAAGTTTCTTGCCACAAGGCTCTCCACATGAATGTGGAGTCAAGTATAAATCTGAAGGGGGGTCTTGCCTCTTCCCACAAAAGCAAAGATACTGTATGTCCCTGGATGAAGTGAGCTGGACTGATTGACAACCTGGGCAACGCCAATTAAATCTTTGATTCTTCTCTGCAGATGTGTCAACAGAAGTGGGAGCTCTTGCCCATTTCTTGGTACAATGAAGATGGAAAATCGAGTAGCAGCTCGAACATGACCACATGGGCGCAGACCTCCTCACCATATCGTAGCATATCATGCACTCAATGTTTCCCTTCAACAGCTTCTCCTCTATTTCTTGCACAAGTTGAGGCAAATTAGGATCCTTCACCCGCTCTTGATTAATCCTCCCACTGACCTCCCTGACCGGCCTCTCCATCCTGTTCTCCTGATGATTATAGCTCCCCCTGCCCCTTCCCTTCTGATTCCCATATGTCCCCCTATTGAATTTGGGTTCCACATAGGTCTGATTTTGATTTTGAAATCGATTAACCAGCACAACTGGCACATTATCATTGTCTCTTCCATTCCCACCAAACCCAGGGGTCACAACAGTGGTTGTTGATACCGGGGTAACAGGGGCAGCTGAAAATGGAACAGTGTTGGTTGGAGTGGATCCCCTAGCTACCCACTCACGACGAGCACCACCACTTTGAACAACAGGATTATTATTAATGTTTCTAGGTCGATTACTGTTGTTATTCCTTCTATTGTTTTGTGCAGGAAAGCTCATATTCTGACTTGAATTTCTTATTGACCTATCCAACGACAGATTTCTATACAGAAAAAAAAGGGAAAAAATTCAGAAAATTGAAAAAAAGGAATTCAATTTCAAACCCTAAATATCAAAAGAAAATGTTAAATACCTGATTCGATAAAACAAAGATCAACAGCCCGAACACAAAATCCAGAAACAGAGGAGTTTTGATGTTTGCGATTCTCCGGAGTCGGCTACTGAATTATCTCTGGAGAAGATGATGAAGGATGAAGAAAATAGGGGTAATGAAATGTATAAATAGGGCTAAAAATTCGCCTTGGTGAACAAGCGAATTGGACAGCTGACATATTTACTTGGACAGGATGCTTGATTATTTTATTGGTAGGTCGGTCCCAATTTCCATTTTATTGTATAGTATTATTTTGTGAAATATTCTATAGATTTCTAACAAAATTATTTGTTCATTATTTCAATATTTAATAACACAAAATTAAGAGGAAAAAAAAAAAAAAGAAGATGAAGAAGTTGAGACTACACAAGTTATAATGTTGTTTCTAAGAATGTAGAGAATTTTTTTATTTATGAACACGATTGTAAATTTCAATGGTTTTTGAGTTTTTTTTATAACGGTTTGAATTTGATGAAGATGGAGTTGTGTGATGATTTTTGTAATTGGTTGATGACTTTCTTCGTGGTAGTTGGATATGGTGATGGAGTGGTGGCGGCAAATAGTAGATGAAGGAGATGGAGAGAAAAAATGGGTATTTCGCACGAGTAAAAGAGTTATAATACACGCGTTATGTCTTGTTTGTCGTTTGTGTTTAATTTTGATTCATTTTTAACTGACATAATTAGTTATAGTGTTTTCTCAAATGCATAGAATTTTTGACTCGTGAACATGTTGTAAGCTTCAGTATCTTCTAGGTCTTTTATAACATTTTGAATTTGATAATACTACAGTTGTGTGGTGGTTTTTATGATTGGTCAATAGATTTCTTCTTGGTCGAAATATGGTGGTAGTAATAGCTATGGTGATAGAGTAGCGGCGGCAAACAGTAAATGAAGGTGATGGAGAAAAAAAAAAGTTGTTCATGCTTTTAAAAAAGATATAATAGAAAAAAAGGTATAATACACGCGTTATATATTGTCAATCGTTTGTGTTTAATTTGTATGTTTTTAAATGACATAAGTTATAGTGTTTCTCATATGTACAGAAGTTTTGACTCATGAACACGGTGTAAAATTCAATGACTTTTGAATGTAACGTCTTGAAATTGATGACGATGGAGTTGTGTAATGGTATCTATGACTGGTGAATGACTTTCTTCTTGGTTGAAATATGATGGTGATAGTGGATATGATAACGGAGTTGTAGCAACAAGGTGTAGATAAGGGAGATGATTTTTTTTAAGAAATAGGTTTTTACTCTAGATTTTTCACACTTTTCAAAGAGGTACGATACACACGTTATGTCTTATTAATTTCTATTGAATTCGCACGTTTTCAATTGATATAAGGTGTTTGACAGATTACGCTTGAGGTGTTTAAATGAAAAAAATTAACAAGATCAAAGGGATAAATATGTATTTAGTAAAAAAAATATGTATCAAAAGTTATAATGGAAAAATCTAGGATCACATTATATATAAAAAAAAAATTACAAATGAAATAGGGATTAGAAGTTGCATTTGAGCATATGACCCAATTGAAAAATGTTGGTAGGTATTCGAGGCCCAATTTGCTTTGAGAGCCCAATGCCCATCAAAAGTAATATCTCATTCTGAAGACAAAGATAATATTAGATTCAAATCTAATATTTGCTCATATATTTCTCTATCTTACATACGAAATAAGAGATTGTCGGTAAACATTTGAATAACTTATGAAATTTTAGACCATTGTCTAACATTTCATATATAATTATCATTTTAAGCAAAAGAGTTCATTGTCTAACTTTAAATTACTGAATACTAAGTCAATATATCTAATTTACACATATTCAAAAAAACAAAAAAAAAACAATATAATGAACCAATGCAATAAGATTTATTTATCAAAATTATTGAGTTCGATCAAATATATACGACTACTTGCACGTCGTGGTCAAGTTGAGAAAGGGAGAACGGAGACAAAACATTAGCTAGCAAAGCATCCCCGCTATGTCACACAAGAAAGCAACATACACAGTAATTTGGATAGGATTTGCAAACTAAATATTCACCACTCATTCTTCTTTGTATAATATTATTACTGTGACTTCAAATATTGCACTCATCTTTAAATCTTCAAACAAACTCCATTTCTTCTCTCTGCATTTCTCATTCTTCATAATATGGCTAGTCTTTCAGCTACTTGTCTCAGATTTGGTTGTTCTGCCAATCAGGTCGTGTTCAACACATCTCAGGTCAACATTACTAATATTTCAAATTTCTATTACAATATTTCACTGTAACGACTAAATTTTCATTGGAACAGATTTCTACTATCGTGGTAAATGATTTTGTTATAGAGAGGTTTGACTGTTGAATTCCTTCGTTCAACTTCTAATTTTGGGCAAAATGTGTGCAGATAAACAGAGGTACTGTGAAGTTGGTTTCAGTGGGTTGGGGAAGGAGTAGTGCTGGTTTCCCTTCTCTCAGAACATCCCGCTTTCGTGTTGCAGCTGTAAATTCTTCTTCTCCATTTCTTTTTTGTTGCACCTATATATAGTTAACATTTGTATAATAGTCGAAAACATACCTAAACTATTACTACTTTTTTCATGAGTTTCATACCTTAACCATCCATTGTTCTGTTATTTACCTGAACTATCACTCCATTAATTTGTATTAAAACATAAATCGATGCAAAGTTGGCCAAATATTTATTCCCAATCGACAATAGGCATATGTAGGCTAACATGTTTTAATACAAATGCCTAGAAGTATTCTTTATATCGCGGCTGCTCCACTCTGCTATGCTACAACCACATTTGATTTTAATTCACACTTACACTTATATCCGGGTTCAAACAGAGCAAAATAGTACATTCAACAGAATCGCAAGAATCAAGTCTTTTTACTTTCTTAAACGCTATATATATGTCAAGTCATTATCAGACAAACAAATTGAAACATAATTAGTACAGTATTAGTTTTCACTCTTTTTATTGATTGATCCATTTTGCATGATGAGCAGGCAAAGGCAGAGACAATTGATAAGGTAATAAGCATAGTGAGGAAACAACTGGCTTTACCAGCAGAAACTAAGGTCAGCCCTGAAAGTACTTTCACTAAGGACCTCGGAGCCGACTCTCTTGACACTGTGAGTACTAATTGTGTCGGATCCAGGATTTTCGTCAAAACAATTCAACATCTAGTTACAATAAGTATATTAAAAAAATAATAATTTTAACCTTATATATACGGTACGAGAATGAACCTAATAAGTGTTTGTAACGCGCGAACAGGTGGAAATTGTGATGGCCCTAGAAGAAGAGTTTGGGATTGCAGTAGAAGAAGAGAACTCAGAGAATATTGTAACAGTTCAAGATGCAGCTGACCTGATTGAGAAACTTGTTGAAAAGAAGTAGACATTTTTAATTAGGATGGGAAAATGAGAGTTTGAGTTTTAATTTTAGCTTAATTTTTATGGACTCATTGTAATTCATATTCTTGGATTGCATTCTTTTTGCAACATTTTGTTTTTTTTTGGGTATCTTTTTAATGATGACTTTTCTTTAATACTTTTTTGTTGTTGTTATTATTATTTCAAACGTTACTAATTAGATTTACAATTGTATTTTATTAGTTGAATAATTGTGTTACTTGGAGTAATCCTTCCGATAATGGTGCTAATAAAGAACCTCCAATAATTTTTTTTGTTTCCTAGTAATATTGCCAACTGTGACAATAATGGAGATGAGCGTGCAATCGTCATGATTATTAATCGTATGAAATTAGGAAAGAGTTGTGACAAATTGATAATCCTTATCAAATTTGTAGTAATTGATGGTCAAAGTCATTGTTTTTCACAAGTGATTTTAGTTAACTACACACTCCATGCTACTTGGATTTCTCTCCGTTGATCCGATGCATAATAGATAGAATGGAGTGGGCTATAACGCTGACCCACATTTAATGCTTTCTTCTCTTATGAGATTTCGATTGAATAAGCAATGGTTATATTAGATGTGTATCTTACTATACAATATTTGTCTCATATTACTCTTTCCGTTTTTATTTATTTATCACCATTTTAGATTTTACGTCCCTTAAGAAACTATGTAAGTTTACCATTGTACCCTTATTTAATGTAATCTTAAAGTCAAGTTTTCAAATGAACATGAATTAATTTATTAATTTGACCCGTGAAATGAATTAATTATTTTTCTATGTTGGTCAAATGCATACTTTCAAGACTAAGGGCCTGTTTGGAAAGTCACCTTGGTAATTGGATTTAGTGTAATTGGGTGTAACTACACTGTCTATCTTGTTTGGTTGGACATATAATTACTTGGTCAGCAGGTAATTGGTGTAATTGGCAGAGGGTAATTACACTATCAAATTCACAAGGAGAGACTGTGAATTGCTGGTAATTACATAGTGTAATTATCAGGCACCAACTGATTACTTTTTAATCTTTTCTTTTTATTTCTATTTTTATTTTTTTGTTTTAATTTTTTTATTTCTATTATTTTAAGTTTTTATTTTTTTATTTTTGTTATTATAAAAAAATCTAAAATATTATTTTTTATTCTATATTATTATATTTCATTTTCTTCTCATTCTCAACCTTATTGTATGTGATTCTATGCAATTTTTTCGTATTATATATTTCTTTATGCCATGCTTATTTTCTCATTAGCAAAATGCTATTAGTATTCTAATTTTTCAATTAAAATAGAATTTATTGTTAAGTAAGGTTATAGACTTACGTTTTCTTTTTAAAAAATAAAATAAAAATAAATCATATTTATGTATGCTATGTTGAAATTTGTGATAAGAGTATTATGTTAAATTTTTTGTTTTGAATTTATAACTTATGTTATATTTTCAGTTTCATTCGTTTTAGTAATACTGAATTCACATTGCAAGTCATTTTTTAATTAGACTTGATAGATTATCTTTTTGTCAAATATTTTATGTCATTTTATTTATATATTAATCTTTTTTATCAAACATGCATTTCACGATGTTCGTAGAACTTCATACTTTTAGTTTTTATGATCAATTCAATTGAAATATATTAATTTGAAAAAATATAAATCAATTATTTTTTTCATAATATTAGTTAAGAACATATGTTTATTAATTAATATATTTAAATATATATATATATCTTAAATATTTAATTTAATATCATTTATAAGTTTCTTATTTGTCTAGTATAAATTTTAAATAATTATTTTTATTTTTAAAATTTGATATAATTTTATGATTGTAATTGTGTATCCAAACAGAACATGTGTAATTACACTGTGACATCCAAACATGATATGTGTAATTACACTGTAATTACACTGAGGCAAACAAACTGGTCAGTGTAATTGCTAGATTGTGTAATTACTAGGCTGGTAATTACCACCCTAGTAATTATACCAATTCTAATTACCAGGTGACTTTCCAAACAGACTCTAATAACTCTCAAGGGTAAAGTAGGAAGAATAATGTCATTTATGCATTGATTTTGTGAAATGACAAGTATTAAGGAACATCCATTTTTAGTACGACATATAAATATGAACGGATGGAGTACTTAGTTACTTACTAAATCAGGATAAAATTAATTTAGTTTTTCCCATTCTACCCTAACAAAATTTGAAGATCTAAGATTTTTTTTTTTCAAGAGGCTAATTAATATGAACTTAGAGCAAAATAATGAAATTGATTAATCTATTACTAATATTTTTTTAATCACCGTATATAATAGAAAGTGGAAATTCCTAAAAAATGACCATCTTATATGGACAAAGGGAATATATTTAGGCAGATTTTATACTTATTTTTACAAAAATAATTATAATAATAATAATGATGTGACAAGTTTAATTTTAAGATTTTTTTAAAAATTAAAACATTAATTTAGAAGATGTACCAAATTGAAACAAGCAACTACTAAAGCTTTGACATGTCATTTTAGTACGTCACTTTTTAAATCAAATACGAACAATTCACAAACAAATTCTTCAAGTCACGAAAATCATTGTCCTTAAATTTTCAACCAAAATGAAAAATCAAAAAGAGGATTTTAGTAAAGCCTGGTCCTAAGTCAATAAAATTAAAACATCGATTTGGTTTTCTCACATAATCTCATAGAACTAGAAAATTATTACATATTCTGTTT
>JAJOOF010013721.1:0-26858 GCA_029582545.1 Solanum lignicaule
CAAGAAGTTGAATTTAACCATTCTCATAATTAAGATCAAATTATATTTAATCTTGTGCTACGATCATCAAGATGTTCGTCCTACTTCATCTTTGATCGTGAACATAAATTTATAACTTATATGCACCAACAATTTTAATCTTCCGTGTATGAGTTAAAATACTCCATACACAAAATTGTCTACTATATAAGCAATGGACACACATATATACATAATGATCTATTTAAACAAAAAATTATTATATTAAATAAATAACATAAAAAATCTTTACAAGGGATTAAATAAAAATACTATAACACAATTTCATGGTTAATAGTATATCCCAACAATTTTAATTTAATTACTATCAGAATTAACGATTTAATGAGACGTGTATAAAAATGATAGAGTAGTGACATAAGCCTTGACTTAGTGGCATTTGTCGATCTACGAGTCATGCGTTTACTATCTTTACTCGTAGCTTTAAAGAACCGTACACAAAAAGAAGTCAGTATGCTTTGATGGCCATACAGTTTTGATTGATATAAGCCCACGAAGTGATGTGTAATATAAAGCTTTAGTGGATGTACGAACAAAAATATATTAGTAGATGGAAAAAAGAAGAAGAAGAGAAACACATATAAGATGTAAGAAAACTCTTAATTAATAATATGAGACTGTTTTTAAAAAAACACATGAATTTAGTTCAAATTAAAATAAACAATATTGTATCATATTCAAGAACATCTTTGAATTGTTTTACGCAACAAGTCAAAATTATTTTACATTATCTTTTAAAGTAACTCATTATTTATTACGTAAATTATACAATAATATAATATGCTTTAATATAAATTGGTGGCATTACCCCCTCCATTGAAAACTCTTCATCATGTCATTCTCACTTGTGTAAATTGTTGGCCAAATTTCTCAATCTGTCTTTTATTTTGACTATAAAGTTTAAGGGTGTGTTTGGTATGGATTTTTTTTCTTCATAATATGTCAGTCAATTTTCTCATTTTCGTCAATCAAAATATTTTTGGTTATAAAACTAAATTTCTTAAAAGTTAAGAAAATGTTTTTCTTTAGTTAATATATAACGAGACAAGTTTCATAAATAACATTTTTCGCGGTTGATTATCTCCTCTCAAACCTCCCACACACGCACCCCCCTCCCATGCGTTCTACCCCACCCCACCGATCCCCCCACCCACACGATCCACCTTGATCCCACCCTATCCTTTGATTTTTCATCTGGTGTCAAGCATCCCTATTGAGCTTAAATTAATTCAGATTCGTGTTGCGTAAGATCATTTAAAGGGAAAGTATTTCCTAACATGATTTATATTAGCTCAAATCGTAAGCTTTTAATTAAGAGTGAAAAGTTCATATCTATCTAACCACAACTTTTATTGGTTACGAAGAATATTTTTGTTTGAATCGAACACCCTATAGAATAAATGAGCTACGTTTAATTTGATAAAAAGTAGCTGAACATACTATGGAAACATGACAAATGAAAGGTCATAATGCAGTATTTTGAATAATTAGAGAGGCCCCAATTTTAATTTTTTTTGTAATCTGGAATTTTCCTAAGACAATGCCGTCCATACAAATAACTATATGAAAACAAAACAAAACAAATAAAATAAAATAAAAAGAAGAAAGAAAGAAAACGACGTATAGAATTAGTCAATAGGGTGTATAATGGATGTTCAAAGAAGCAAGAATAGTCAAATCCTTTTAAAAAAAAGAGAAGTCATCAAATGGTGGAACTAAAAAACGACAGTTCGATGCACTAAACTTTCAATACACGTAAAATATGAAAAATGATTAAATCATAAAAATTTATTGTACGTAGCTTCATCTTGCATTTTTATTAGAAGCTCGATAGCTTTCATATTATGTGACAATAGCAATAATCGACTTTCCTTCCCAATGGTGGACTAATTGTTAAAATTATTATTTTTATTGTTACTATTAATCAATTTATAATATTTATATGCATGTCAAGTTCTAAATAATTTCTTAGGAGGAAAAGTTCATAGACTTTTTCCAGTCAGAGTTTTTTAAAAGTTCTTAAAGAGGAAATAATTTTCATCTTGATCATGATAATATTAGAATTAAAACACCAATAATAATAATAAATCTAATGTAATTTTATAAGTCGGGAGAGAATAAAATGTATGTAATTGTATCTCTATTTTTATGAATGACTAGAAAAACTATTTTCGATTGACCCTTGCTCCTTCAACAATCCTTCCGCTTTATTCAAACTTGGAAACGAAATTATTAATGAGGTTATAAATTTAAAGCACATTATATATTCTCTAATTAAAAAGCGACTTATTTTTTAAAATTCTTTTTACATCTTTAACAACCAAAACTTCATGTCTTTTCTAGTAGATAACTTGATGAATACGTATTTTAAATAAAATCTATTAATATCAATTATTACTTATACAAATTTATTTCAATTACCATGCTATCCAAATGTATTATAATCCATTTGATTTATTTTGTCATAACATAAAAGTAGGTAGGAAGTCCTAGATCTTACCAAACATATTTAATCATAATTCTTTGTATAACTTTTAAAAAATGTGAATTATACGTTAAGTTATGTAAAGGAACCAACATATAAACTAACTTGGTCTTTGTATATACGAATACTTCCTCCATTTCATTTTATAATTTTATACGAACCAATTTGGTTGAATATTAAAATTTATAATCTTATATAAATTCAAACATAATTGCGACGATACGAAATAATGTCATCATTTTTCTATTTCTTTTCAAACATGTTATTTGATTTTTTGAAACAGACTAAAAATAATAATAATAAAAACAAATAATGAAAGTAATATTTTAATATCCCTATTTATTAGGGGCTAAGTTAGAGGGTGCAAAGGAATACATATATCCGAAAATTACACAAGTATGTTTATTTCTTTATTAAGTTTTTTTAGTAAATTTGATCCGCCAGAAATTTTCTATAATTATACAACATAATAAGTTTTTTGTTTTGTTTTAAACAATACCATAATGAATTGTTTGATAGCTGATTTGAAGGTGCAAATATTAAATCTTGAATAAGTAATAGTTACAAGTTTGGTATATAATAATTAAGAAGTAAATTATTCATGTATAAAATTAATAGTTAATTTAATTTGCTACTTCAAAACCTAAATTAAATATTATTTTATGTTGGATAGAAATAAACTGCGCGTAACCAATGAAGGATTCAAGATTTTCACTCGAATCGAACTTGCAAATTGGAGATAACATTTGCAACCTAAGTTGCACAGTCTAGTACCAGTGGGCTATCTTCTTTGATTAAAGTGGTTAAAAATTAGTATATATACAAAAATATTGAAAACCTACTATATATATATAATATAAAGAGAAAAAAAAAAAACTTGCCGCCGCAAGACTTTTTCTAAAATAATTTTTTTATTTATATTATATTCGGTACACAAATAGAAAAAAAAATCTTTAAAATATACGTACATATCTAACACAACAAGAAAAATGTAAAAAAATAAAAATTAGGAGCGGAGGGTTAAATAGGATGCAGTAGAATTTTTATTTTTTTAATATAAAATAATATCAACTTTTTTGGGGAATGAGTAGGTGATTTTGGGAGGGGGAGGGTGAAGTATGAATTTTTTTTAAAAATATTTTATAAAAGAATTTTTTTTAAAAAAAAAAGTACGGGGGATTGTCCGGGGAGGATACGGAGAGGAGGCGGTGGAGTGGGGTAAGAAAAATAATTTAAATTTTATTTTTAAAAAAATATTATTTTTGGGATAGTAACTTTAATTTTTAATTAATATTAATAATTTATTATGAAGCTCACACTCTCAATAATTTAGATATGAAACTTAAAAAAATTGATAGTTTAAATATGTTTTTGACACTTATGTCTAATATAAATATAAACTAATACATATAGGTCCGCCTCTACTCGTAACTTATACATGCATATAACTCTTATCAGTTACCAAACAACCCTTTTAAGTGTTGCTAACAGACATGACACGATTCGTTACAACCGTTAATTGGACGGACGCAACAAGGTGGAGGGTAAAACCGTCAGATAAATATTAGAAGTTTTGTCTGTCCATTTGAAAGTGAAAAAAAAGGCAGAAAGAAAGAAGAATAGCGACTCTTTCTCTTTCACCTTTCCACCTTCATACATTACCCTTTTCTTTGAAATCTTCAATTTCTTTGACTTCATATCTTTGAGATCATTTCCCAGTTTTCCTGCCCCTTTTGTCCCCTGTTTTTTTGGAATTTTTTTGCTTATTTCTTTACTTAAGTTCACTTGGTTTCTCAGTCCCAATTTCAATTTTGTGGATGTTAAAGATCATTCTTTTTTCTGAAATTATTTCTTGGGGTTCTTTGATCAAGTCCATGGTAGATAAGGTAAGAAAAATCTGTTCTTTTTCTTGATTGATACAGTAATTGTACTAACTATTATTGTCTTGAAATTGTAGAAATATGAGCATGTTTTTATGTTAGTTTTATGTTGACTAGGTACAAGTTATCTTTTTGGTGGTAATTGGATTGATATTACTGTTTTTAATTTATCCTTTTGAAGGATCTGTTTTTTTGGGTTGTGGGTGTTGCATATTTTCTTTTTTTATCATAATTGGGGATTTTTGTTTTGCTCAATTTTTGATTATATGAGAAGTTTAGACTTTAAAGATTTCTCCTTTTTGTTGTTTATGTGGATTTATTTTGGGTTGGTGGTGTGAATTTTGAAGAATTGGTGAGTTTTTTTTACTTGAGTCCACTTGGTTCTCAGTCTTCATATGATCTTGTGGATGCTAAAGATCATATTTTTAGGCTCAATTCTTGATTATATGAGAAGTTTAGACTTTAAAGATTTCTCCTTTTGTTGTTTATGTGGAATTTTTTTTTGGGTTGGTGGTGTGAATTGAAGAATTGATGAATTTTTTGACTTGAGTTCACTTGGTTCTCAGTCTTCATATCATCTTGTGGATGCTAAAGATCATATTATTATTTTTTGTGAAATAATATTTGGGCTGGTTTGATTAAGTCCATGGTAGTTAAGGTAAGCAATTTTAATTTTTTTTAGCTTTGAATTTGTAGAAGTATAACTGTATAAGCATGTTTATGTTAGTTTTTTTGTGGACTATTTATAGTTTGTTTTTAAATACCTTGTTGGGGATTCAATTTTTTGATTACTGTATTTTCATGTTGACTTGGTTGCTTGATTATCCTTTTGAAAGATCTGTTTTTTTTCTTTTCTTAATTATGGGTGTTGCATATTTTCTTTTATCATAATTGGGGATTTTTTGTGCTCAATTCTTGATCATATGGGGATTTTAGACTCTAAAGATTTCTCCTTTCTGTTTTTTTGGGTATATCTTTTGGTGTGAATTAAAGAAATAGGTTGTTTTTTAGTGATCTTTCCAGTTTGATTGACAATTTTTTTTTAAAATCTTGCTTTTGAAGTTTGGCTTCTGATTTGATTTTCTGTTCTTTCAAGGAGTAGTTGAATTCAAAGAATGATGGGAACTTACAGTGAGACTGAAGAAGATAGTTTCTTTGATATACGTGCTGAGACCGGTTCTCTCTCTGATTTGGGTTTGGATGGTTCTGATGCTTGTACTCGTAATGAGATTTCCGAACGTGCTTTGGGATATGAATTTTGGACTCAGGATCCTGAAAGTGTTGATGAACGCCGCCATAGATTCTTGAAATGGATGGGTTTGAACTCGAATTGCGACAGATCTGATTGCTCTGATGAAAGAAAGACAAGTACTGATAGAATTAGGGATGACAATGAGACTGTGCTGGCAAGTTCAGATGCTGAAGGCAATTTTTTCTCTGGTAGATCTTCCCAATCTTTCGAGTCAAATGAAGCTCTAGAATTGGAGGAGGATGCTGTAGAGGATCCAATGTACTGGAAAATTAGGAATCTGGACAATGGATCAGAGTTTGTTGCAGATGAATTAGGCAAGGATGGCATGCTTAGCCGACTACGTGAAGTAGGTACAAACAAGATATTCACTATTGAAGAGTTTACAAGAACTCTTGGCTCATCGGCTTTGGTTCAACAGTTGCTCCATAGAGATATGAAGGGATTTAGTATGGTTAATACAAAGACGAAAGTGAGAAGTTTGCTTCAAAAACTTACTGTTGGCACCCTACACAAAGTGAGGACAAAGCCAGAGGCTGATACTCAAAGAGTTCGGGTCCAAACAAGTAAGAAGGAGTCAAAAGAACTGTCCTCACTTTACACAGGCCAAGAATTCCTGGCACATGAAGGCTCCATCATAACAATGAAGTTCAGTCCTTGTGGCCAATACTTGGCAAGTGCTGGCAAAGATGGCACTGTGCGCATTTGGAGAGTGATTGAGGATGAGATGTCTAAAAACTTCAATGTTCAGGATATTGACCCCTCTTGTTTATACTTCTCACTGAATCATTTTTCCAAATTAGCTTCTCTCAATGACAACAGAGAGAAGATCAATGGGATGAAAATGATGAGAAAATCATCAGAATCAGCTTGTGTTGTACTCCCGCCAAAGTTATTCCGGATTATGGAGAAACCAATCCACGAGTTCCGTGGGCATACCGGTGAAGTATTGGCCCTCTCATGGTCCAAAAATGGGGTCAGTATAATATATCTCATTGGCTTAAGTCTACTAAATACTCTCTCTGTTCACTTTTTACTTGTCCACTATAGATATTCACTTTTACTTGTCCAATTTAGCATAATTTTTTTTTTCTTTCTGTTTTACCCTTAACATTAACTACTCATTCTCCAAATCATTTTTCAAGATCTTTTGAAATGCTAATAGTCACGGGCATTTAAGTAAAGTATGCACTGCATTTATTACTTCTTAAGGGGAGTGCAAAGTCCATTATGGACAAGTAAAAGTGAATAAAGAGGGTATATTTTACAGCTTTATAAAACATCATCCAACATTAATAAACCGTAATTCTTGTACGAACATTATTTGCTGCAGTATGTGCTGTCATCTTCTGTTGATAAAACAGCTCGTCTCTGGCAAGTTGGACATGATAAATGCCTTGGTGTTTATTCGCACAATAATTATGGTGAGCCTATTTCTGTGTCTTCACTCTTCTTGCTGAAGTATTTTTCTAAACTGTAAACTGGATTCTCATCTCATACATCTGCCCATGTCATACTTGGATACAGTCACTTGTGTAGAGTTCAATCCCATGGATGATAATTATTTCATTAGTGGCTCAATAGATGGGAAAGTACGTCTCTGGGAGGTGCATGGGTGTCGAGTGATTGATTGGACTGATGTAAAGGAAATAGTGACAGCTGTTTGTTATAGTCCTGATGGAAAGGTTTGATCACTTTGCTTCTTTTTTAAACCTTCTTAAAGATTGTACTTGGTTTTGGAACTTATTTGAGTTTCTTGCTTGTGATTGGTGCAGGGAGGTGTTGTGGGATATATGGATGGCAATTGCCGTTTTTATGATGTTGTTGGTACGGTAGCTTGTCTTTTCTTGACACTTTTTTCTAGTTCTTCCATTTTCTCGCTGATTTGCATATAAATGCTCGCGATATTAGCTCTGAGAATAGAACAATTCTGGTAACTGACTTTTTTGTCCCCCGACTAAATTGCTAGAGTAGGTCATCATGATAGAAAAGCATATAATCATGCAGTATACTTCTCTAAACTTCTAACTGCACTTTGCAAGTTATGATTTCCATATATTACTCATCGAGAATTCATTATCCTGCTCGAGAAGTAAAGAAGGGAAGTTATCATTGTAATACAGTTAACTTCTCTAAACTTCTAAATGCACTTTGCAAGCTATGATTTCCATATAATACTCATCGAGCATTCATTGTCCTGCTCTAGAAGTAAAGAAAGGATTAACCACTGGAATGGTACTATAAAATTGTATTTTGTGAGTGCAATATTGCTATGCAAGAGAAGGGAAAAATGGAGGGGAGGGAGTTGTGTTCTCCATCTGTTTTGAGTTGTCTTCAAATGCATTTATATTTAAGTGAACTGTTTGTGCAACTGAGTTTCCATCACTCGGCGTTTTTACTCTGATATGTTATGGAGTACTTATCTTGTTTCATTCTACTCTATCAGACAATTCGCATTAATGGACTATCATTTCTGTGTGTTAGGTAATCGTTTGCAAATGGGCCTTCAGGTATGCCTGCAAGGAAAAAAGAAGCTTACTAACAAGAGAGTAACTGGATTTCAGGTAACCGTTTGTTTCGTTTCCTTACTTTTCACAAGAATGGTTTCTCGTACTGATTATATCCCCCTCTTGAGAACTGACGTAGACTTTCATCATGCAGTACTGCCCGAATGACTCGAGCAAAGTCATGGTTACTTCTGCTGATTCCCAAGTTAGAATACTTTGTGGATCCAACATCATCTGCAAATTCAAAGGTGTGTTGGTTGCGTACCCTCTACCTCTCCGTCCCCCACCAAGTTCTGACAAGACGTTTTTGAGTAGATTTTCTGACTCTGTTGTCTCTGCTGCATGTCCAGGAACTAAAAATTTGGATAGCCAATGTCCTGCATCATTCACATCGGATGGGAAACACATTCTCGCAGTCACTGAGGATTCAAATGTTTATATCTGGAACTATAGTCATGAGGACGGGGTGACTAGCCAACCAAAGAAAGGCCGTTCATCTGAGAGTTTCTTTTCCCAAAATGCATCAGTTGCCATACCTTGGTCTGGCTTTAAAACCAACCCAGTGACAACACTACCAGGAAATGTTTTAGCAAACGGTGATGTCAACGAGAACTCATGCTCAAAGACTTCATCTTTACAAGATTGCTTCTCCTTGGGACGTGCGTCTTTCTTAGATTCTCTACTAAAGAGCTCTGCAACGTGGCCAGAGGAGAAACTACCGGACTCAAGTCCTCCTGCAACTGTCTCCCCTTCTATATGTAAATCCGAATACAAGATCTTGAAGAGTGCATGGCAAAGTGCATTGAGTTCAAGTCATTTGTGGGGTCTCGTGGTTGTCACCGCAGGATTGGATGGATGCATTAGAACATTCCTCAACCATGGATTGCCAATTCGTTTCTGAGATTCTTTCTCCTCCCCGGGGATCTTCAGTCTAGTGGTAAGAGCGCAACGTCTAATGCCTCTGGATTAGGCAATTTCGAATTCTGCCACAGACAAAAGCCTGAGATTTTTTCCTTTCTCTCTTGCTTGTAAATTTATATCAATTCTTGGCTCTGTCACCAAAAATTGTTTCAACACAAAGAAAATATGATATCCAATAGGTTATACTACATTTTGTGCCTTGAGCATATACTAGTCTATATATGTAATTATTATTCACATATATGAAAATCATAGTACAAATATCATTATTCATTTGTTCAGTTCTAGTCTTTTGAATTTGAGCTGTAAAATTGTGTTATTTATTATAAGTTAGAAGAGTGAAATTTTGAAGCTTATTTCTAAAGACATAATACATAAACATGTCCTTTCTTGAATAAGTGTAAATTTTGTGCATTGACAGTGTAAACGATATTTGAATAATCGTAAAGGTAATTGTATGCAACTATGGCTATATTATTTTTCACAATATAACAAATTTATATTATTATTCACCGCATAAATAGTATATAACGTGAACAAACGATTTCTAACAATAGATGAGATAAACAAATATATCTTATGAGGTAAGCAACGATATCCTATCGATGGGATAACATTAAACGACCATATAATTGTTGACCACCCTTAATCAAATCATCATCAATTTGAATTATTCTACTTTGGCTTAATTAAGAGGTCAAATTTACTCCACATAATATGATTTGTCAGTCTTGTGGGTCCTAGAATTGTCAAATATGATATGACCATGATCAAAGAGGAAATGTGGAACTTAAACTTTACTCTTATTTTTTCTTTTTCGATTTGATGGATCGAGATTCATCGATTCGATTAATTTGAATTTATGCTTAACAAATCCACCACAAGAGGTAAAAATTGCTCCCTCATAAAAGTTTTTTTCATTTTCACGTTACGTACCAAAAATATGTAATAGAGATTTCAATAATTTCACAACGCCCTCTAACAATACTGTCATTTTTATGTATGATATAATATATGTTAGAATCTTTTCAACCTTTTCATGTATTTTTTCAAAAATATTTTGACTCAAACCTTTCTTATTTTTAAATTCTTCTTTTCTGACATAATATTTCAGACAATAAAATTTCTCAGCAAATTATAATCAGACACGTGGAAAAGTCAATTGCAGCACCCATCCAAATTTTCTGAGCAAATGATATAACCAGACTGCAAGCTTATCAATAGCAGGAAATTAATATAAGTAGGTAGCCTCATAAAGTTTGATTAAAAAAGATGCTAAAAAATAATTCTACTAGCATTTTATTAATTTCATTTCTTATTTTATCCTTCATCAAATTAAAGTCATTTCCATCTTGCTTCGTATATATACTAGATTCTTAAGGCCCGTGATACGGGCCCAATATAATCGATTATTAATCGTTATTTGACAAATATTAAAAGGTATTTCTATAAGCATCCTGATCAACATTAATTAATATTGATCCTGGTAAAAAATTTAGTATAAAAAAAAAAAAAAAATAGCCACCAAAGAATATCACTGCATTGAATGGTGTTTCTCCTTTCCTAATTAAATATCTTAATTTTGAGTTTTTGATATGAAAAAAATTCTTAATAGGGAGCACTATATCCGAATGGGCCCTATTTCAGAGTACATTAGAATTAATCGAACTCCAATATGAATATCGAATACTAAATAAAAAATATTAAATTAAATTAACCCAAAAATATTTTAAAGTATAATTGATATTAACGATGGGTAGATTCATTTTTTAGTTGTAAAATTCTCAAGTCTAATATTTAATTTATTTATTTATTACTATAAGAAACAAATTTATTAGGATTCAGAGTTAATTTGTCTATTAAATTGAATTATATCTTATATAAAAATCATGAATCATTATGTATTATCATCTTGAAATCTATCCTATTCATTTCAATTAATCTGTCATTTTTTTTATAGTCTATTAAAAAATAATGTCCCTTTTCTTTTCTTAGTTTCAACTCCACATAACATATTTAAGATCACAAGATCAAAAGACATTTACTATATTTCACATATTTTAAATTTAAAATCACAAGATTAAAAAATCTTCCTTAATTTCTTAAACTTCATGCCAAGTCAATATAGAACAAACACATTGAAAAAGAGAGATTAAGATTTTTATTAATCACATACATAAAAATTAGAACTCAGAAACATGTTTCACTATCACATGAAGTTATATATATGCATAATTTATCTTAATGAACATAATTTTTTTTAGCATGATACAAATGTGTTTTTGGTTCTCTTTTTTCATGCACAATAACTTATAGGAATATGCATTTTTGTTATTTTTATTAGTTTAGTGAAAAAATTTCAAACAATCTCAAACATAAATGCATTTTCTCTATTTAAAAAAATATATATTTAGAATTAAATGTTAAATTAACATGATATTTTGATACATATATCATTACATATCATATTGATTTCCTTGTTCAGATATTTTATCTTATTCCAAAATTTATTCGTAATTGTTAAAATTACTATTACGCATTTGCTATTTTTGTCATCTCTTTCTAAATATTAATCTACTTAAATTTATTTTACTTCTCTAATTAATGTATTGATTTTTCATGTGTTTCGATTCTTAACTTCTTATTTCAAACAAAAGAATAGCAATATTAAGTAAATAAAGTAAACAATCTGCTATAATTAATTAAATATTATTCTGATTAATGTTAAAATTTAAAATATTCTATTATCAAAATATTCTTATCATTAATGTACGTAAATTGAACACGAATAATACTTATTATTTCTCTTCAATATTTATTTCACAAAATTTTAAAACTATTTATTTAAAAATTTAGTGATACTCTTAGTTTACTTTAATTTCATTTAATTTATCTATTCATTTTTTTTTATGCTCCCTAATTAAAATATTTTTATTTTTTCATACATTTTAAATCATGTTTGTTTCTTTTTATATTTATTTTAGTGCAATAGGTAAAGTTGTTAATGTAATATAAATTGATTTAAAAAATGGGTCCCACAATTTGTAGCTAGTACGGCTACTTTTGATATTTTTTATGTTTTTCATGATAGGAAGTACACGTGGCCATCATAGTAATAGCAACTTGGTTGGGTATTTGGGAAATTCAATAATTTTGCAGGACAAAGTACAACTGTTTTAAGCTGATAATTTTGGTATAATGACAAATGTGCCCTTGGTTGTCCTCCTCATCACATTTCTATATAATAGAAATATATATATATATATATATATATATATACCATTATTCTTAATTATATCTATTCGATAATATAATATGTCTACACATTTATTTGAGCATTTTTATTTTTATTTTTTTATATGAACGTTTTTAACTGACCAACACTTTGCTCTATATATTAATTTTTATTTATGACTACTTTGTACTAAAATACAATTGAAAACTTGGTAAAAATGATAATTTTCTTAAAATAAGTGATATAAAAAAAGAAAAAAAAACATTACAATATTGATGTATACTTTTTTGTTTCCCCCTTTTTTTGGTGGTCGTGGATGGACGGACAGTACGATAAATAAAACATTTTAGAAAAAGAACTTCAAATCAGAAGAGAAATATCAGTACTTCCTCTGTCCCTTTTTAGTTGTCATGTTGCGCTTTTCAAAAGTCAATTTAACTAATTTTTAAAGTTAAATTAGATTACATTAATTCGATATTTAAACTAAAAATTCAGATATTCAAAAACTATACGAAAAGTACTATAAATTACAACTTTTGCATATCAATATGATAAAATATATATCGTAAAATGTTAATCAATTTTTTTTATCGTTTGACTCTAAAAAGAAATCATGACAACTAAAAGAGGACGAAGGGAGTATAAAGTCCTTGCCCAAATGATGCAAGTGGTAAAGAGGTATTATTATCTATTAATTCTTTCATTAGATTCAATCTCTTCCCTATGATCATTTGCCTCTGTGACAAAAGGAATAAATGAATACTACAAACAAGAAATAATAATGAGGGGTCCCAAATAAGTAATTTGATATCCACTTATAAGAGGTAAAAAAATATTTCCTAAAATTAGTCGAAATATATATAAATTGATTTAATATTTGTATGTGCAAGTTGATCTTATAATTGTGATGATAGAAAATAACAAAACATAATTACTCAATATCTATACTTATTATATATAACGAACACATTGTTAAATTAAATAGTCATAATATACGCAAATTCATCCGATACTTATATCGTTAAGAGATAAAATCAAATATGTTATGAAATTAGATGAAATGTCGTAGTTAGCTCAAACGTTATATATATATACTAGGTCTTAATATTTCCAACTAATAGTGTATAGTAGTAAAGAACAACTTCATAATATTGTCTCTATTTGTCCCATCAGTATTTAATGTGCCTGAAGTGGATCTCGTGGCTTCTAAGAGGGCACGACTTTAATTTACTCCAACCTTTGTGGCGTTTTCTTCATCTTTCATATATTTTTTCTCATACGTCGATCAAAATCGAATTCAGAATTTAAATTTAATTTTAAATGTTATCATATGCAGTTCATTATTTTGGTATATGTATAAGTTCTAATCTAATATTTAACAAAATTTCAGTAAATTTTTATTTTATATCGAAAATATTGAGTTCAGATGAATCGACCATCTCAACTACAATTTATTTATTTTTGGCCAAACACATAAACAACCCCTCAAACTTGCCCTCATTTTTCATTTTGGCACTCCAACTTAGCGTTGTTTCATTTTAACCCTTAAATTCCATTTTTTCGGTACCATTTAAACACTAATACTATTTTTTATGATTTTTTATTTATTTATGTTCTTCAATTGCAATTTCTTATTTAAAAAAATAGACGTGTGTCTGTTAATTTTCATAATAAACATTCGCGAACGAACATAAATTTTTTCAAATAATAATATTATTTTTTGAGATTTCTCTGTATTTTTGCATGAAAGTAAATTGACGAAAGTTTTTTGATTTTCTTTGTTAAACATTCAATTAAATTAAATAACACTACTTATTTATTTTTTCTTATCATCTAGGCTACCTAAATTTAACGCAAATACTTACTTTTTATTTTTAATATAAATCAATACGAATAAAAAAAACTCATCTTCAATACGAGTAAAAATGACTCTTGTTCATTGCTAATAACACTACTAAAAAATGTTAAAAACTCGACTGACTTTGTTAGATTGTCGGTGATTTTTAAGAAAAAAAACCAACACAATTTCGTCGGTTATTTTTCACACAATAATACATAAAACTCTTAAAAATAATTATTTTTTGTCAAATTTTATTTTTTAAAACTAAAACTAATTGACACATGTCGATTTAAAATAAGAAGTTGCAATTGAAGAATATATATAAAAATAAAGAAATCATAAAAATAGTATTTCGTGTTAAAGTGGTACATAAAAAATGAAGTTCAAAGGTTAAAATGGAACAAGACTAAGATAAAGTGCCAAAATAAAAAATGCTGACAAGTTAGAGGGATTGTATCTGTGTTTGACCTTTATTTTTAGTAGCATGCGGAGCAAAGAAGACCACTAATACTCCTTGCATTTAAATTTTTTTAAAGAAAAAAAACTAAATAAATGCATTAAATGTCTATCGTTTTTTAAGTCTTACACTTTTTGTCTCTAGGTATTTCTTATCTCATTATATATATTGAGAAGTTCTATTTTATTTTTGTCCAAATAAAAGTATTTTATATTATATAGTGAGCAAAAAGAAATGGGGAGAGCACCATGTTGTGCTAAAGAGGGGCTTCGTAAAGGTCCATGGTCTACAAAAGAAGACTTATTACTTAGAAATTATATTAAGGAAAATGGTGAAGGCCAATGGAGAAACTTGCCCAATAAAGCTGGTATGCCCTTGCACTTCGAATTTTACGTTGGTCAGACTCTTTAAAAATATTATTGTATTTGTGTTGGATTTTCAGAAATGTACTATTTTTGAAAGATTTGAGACGTATTTATTGATAATCTTAAAGAGTTCGAATAATATCTTTCGCATTTTATGTTTTTATGTGTGTTAGTTTCTAGAATCTTGTTTGGCTCTTAAATACTCATAATATGGGAATATTATTGACATTTGGTCAAGCTCATACACTATATAAAAAAAATTCACATTGTTAAGAATATTGGTTAATGTTTGTCATTTTTTTTAGCGTTTGATTTTTTTATTTATCAAAATAAGAAAAATGACTTTCTTTATTTAACTTCATAATATTTATTGCGATTAACACTTATTATTATTATATCACTCTAAAATTTAGTTGTAACACCCTCCAATTTGCTAATATTATTTTTACCTTTTAATATATTAATTTTATTTTTTCAAAAAGTATTTTAATTTCTATTTATGCCACCCATCAAACGTGAAAATTTATGAATTTTAAATTCTAGTAAAGATAGTTTATTGTGCTCTAACACAAATATAATATCTGTCCAAAGCTACTAAGTTATGTCGTACAATATGTAGCTTTCTCCCCTACTTGTATTATTTTTGTATAATTAATATCAAGTTGAATTTTTCAGGGCTACTTAGATGTGGGAAGAGTTGTAGGTTAAGATGGATGAATTATCTAAGGCCAGGAATCAAGAGAGGAAATTTCAGCCAAGATGAAGAAGATCTTATAATAAGGCTCCATTCTCTTTTGGGCAATCGTTGGTCACTCATAGCTGGTCGATTACCTGGTCGAACTGACAATGAAATCAAGAATTACTGGAACATTCATGTAATCAAGAAGCTCAAAATTGCTGGAATTCAGCCCAAACTCCACAAAGTGCACAAAGTTCCCCCCAAAAAAGAGCCCAAGAAAAAGCCCAAAACAGAAAATCCAAGAAAAAAACAAGACAAAAAGAAGAAAAATAATAAGAAAAAAGACCAATCTTTAGACACCCCTCAAGTTGTGTTTGTCCCAAAGCCAATTAGACTTTCCTCTGGACTTATAAGGAATTCTAGTGTTGAAGATGTTGCATTATTGAGCAATTCATCCTTATGTTGTTCCGACTCACCTAAAATGTTGCCTCAAACGTGTCAGGTCCTTAAAAAATGCACTATTTCTGAAGGATCTGACATACACCTGTCTGCATTTTTGAAGAGCCCGAGCAACATAGCTTCGCCCTCAGATAGCTATGAAGAAGGTGATAATAACAACAGGAAGATTAATGTTATTACCAATGATGATGAGAATGTTGAGGGTAAAATTAAAGAGGTTTCATTTATTCCTTGTGCTTCAAATTTGTTATTTGATGAAGTACTACTAGATGGATTTTGTGATCTTTCAAATGAAAGCATGTTGGAGAAGGTTTATGAAGAATATCTTCAACTTATTTCTGAAAAATGTTATCAAGATGATCCAATGTTAATGTAGTATAGTCTAGTGCAAGTATTTAGTGTTCAAAATCTTTTACTTCTATTTTTGTGTTCATTGTAAAAAATATATGGGATGTTCCACTTTTATGTGACATTATTCGTGTTCGATCAAGAGTCAATATTTTGATTAATTTAGTACTTTTTAAAAGTTCCCCTTATAATTATTTTGTTTTATACATCCAAATGAAGTAACGTACAATAATTTAATTTGAGGTTCACTCAAACAAAAAGTGTATCCTAGTTATTAAAAAAAAGTATCCTAGTTATTGAATATTTGAATTGAACATTTAATAGACTCAACAAAGAATTAAGGGAAATTCCTTTCTAGAAGAATATTCGTGTATATATATATATATATATTAATATTAACTAGTTATGACCCTTTCAAGAAATTTCTGGATCATATATTGGTTTGTGACCATTCAAATCTTTACCAGTATTTCTTTTTATTAGTGTAAGTGGTGAATTTCAAGTTGTTGGGCAGCCTTTAATAAGGACTAGGGAACAACCTTATTTATTAGTTTTGACACTTTAGGTGTGTACTTTCAAGTTGCTTGAGGCACACTGAAGGCATATACATAACCAACATAGATTGTGGTGCAGTGGTAGGATTACTACACTCTTATTAAAGATTTCGAGTTCGAACCCTAGATATGGAGAAAATTTTGTTGGGAGTGCCACCGAATAGGTCCTGTAGTGCGTGATCCAGATTTAATCGAAACTCCAATATGGACTCAAAACATCAAATGAGAAACAAAAAATATATATACATAATTTTTTTGGGAATTTCCACGATAGAGGAGAGAGAGGAATAACCAGAGAAAAGGAGAAAGAGAACCATGAGTTTTTAGATTATATTCATAGTAAATGTAAGAAATTTTACTGCACATCTCGATTGAAAGTACATATTTAGATATTTTAATTTGATCTTAATTGATAATAAATACTTTAACTTGTCTCTATGTTGTCTGGTGGATATCCAATGCTAATGTGGCACATAATTTTAAAATGTATAGATAATAATTTTGTAGTTGGAGTTTTAAACTGACACAATGAAGACGAGTTAAGATGTCTAGACGTGCATACTCAAAGTTAGGGTATTTCATGATATTTGAGGCCAAATTTGAATGTCTTTTTATATTTTATCCTTATAATTAAGTGATTAACCTTATAAAAATGACACAAGTCATGCTCTTATATATCCTTTCTAGTACTTTGTCTCATGTTTTTTCAAATAAAAAAAACTTCTAGAAACTATTTTATTTCCCCTTCAAACAAACTGTTAAATTAGGATGAATTAATGTTTGTTTGGTAATATTTGAATAGCATCACATCATACAAAAAGGTTCAGAAAATGGCATAAATCTATATTTTAATTCAATCAAATATTTTGTGGTGGCATAGGAGCCACGCACCATAAAATTTGTAAACTAAATGCAGACAGCTATAAGGCAGATGCAATATGCCAGTGTAACCACACTCATATATAACTTTCAATTTCAACTTTATAAGTACATGCATTTTAAATAAAATTCTCATTCACCTATATCGATTTTGGGACCATCGCTTAAGTCATATTCGTAGTGTGTAAAAATGTACGTCTATTTACTTCGGAGCAATTTTAGATTTGTGGCGTGTGAAGTTACATGTCCTCTAGTTCAATCATATGTGACAAAATTTAAAGTCACTATATATCTAAAGTTATTTCGAAATTCAAGGTATCGATGCGTAAAATAAAAAGCCATAATGTTTTCAAATACAAGAGATAGTGGAACCTAACATTTAAGACGAAAACTTTTAAGTTGCAAGAGAATGAGGTTGCTATCAACTTGTTGGCCCAAAAATTGGCAAGTAATTAAGGTCCATCATCATTTACGCCCATCCCCAAAAAAGAGATGCCAGCAAATATTTACTGGCGATGCGCTCCTGATCTTAATTGATCGTGCTTCTAAATAAATGTTCGACATATATTCTATAAGTTGTCTTTTTATTATCTATCAAATGACTTCCTTATTGTTCTCGTGATGAAATCAATTTTTTCACTAAAATAATTCAAAGTATACTAAGGTAAACATACGAAAAAAAAATCAAAAAAATTCACACCTTGTGATATTTTAAAATATTTGTTTGTAAGTTAAGTTATTACATTATATATAACTTTAACTACTAATATAATTACTGAAAATTAGTGAAATGGTACTTTCACTAATTCAAAATTTCATTAATATATTTAACCTCGACGTATGTGAAAAAAAGAACAAAAATATAATGGTTAATTAGCATATTGTTGTTGCAACTCTTAATTTTTTTTATCAACTAAAATCTTCAACAAATTGAAAGAAATCATTATGATCCAGCACATGCCTGCAGAGAGAAAAGACAGTGAGAATGGTATCTTAAGTTATTTAATTCCAACAAAAGTAACCTAATTATATCCTATAGTTTCTATAGAATCTCAAATGATACTCATAATTGTGAGTGTGTCCAAAGTAATCCAAAAATCCAAAGTTGCTTTGGACAAATACCTCATCTATCTTTCATATGCGTCTAATCTGTTTTTTTTTTCACCCGATATTTATATATATAAGTTTCATTAGAATCTGATTAAATATATATTGAACTAAAATATCTTATATTAGAATAAATATTCTATAGAAAGATAATTTTATAATTATAATTTAAGAACTAAAAACTATTTATCATTTTATCGTAATCTTTATTGATAACCATCTTATCTATTCAATCAATAAATATATCAAAACCCAACTATTGCAATAGCTTGCATTTGTTTCACTCAAAGTCATAAGCTAAAACTTGTCTAATCATGGAACGACTATATGATTTAAGACAACATTATGCCATGTAACAACCTACAATAATACTTTCACCAAACTATGCTCGTCAATTATTTATTTTATTATATTTAAAGATACAATTATTAGTTTTTTTAAAAAAAAATTGAAACCATAAAGTATTCTTATAATATTAATTAAACTAATATCTAATTTACACATGCATTATATTTGGGATCCATAAAACCTTATTTCTTTGGTCTTTACATCAGACTAATAAATATACAAAATAACTATCTTACACACATACATTTATTCTCACTTTAATTTCAAATTGTTTAACTTAAATTAGTTAATTTGATGCAAATAAGTATTTTAACTTTGATTAAATGATACATTTGTACAAGATAGATACATATTTACACCAAAATTATACCAATTTGTCTTTGATTAAATGATAATTAAAAATATATATATTAACTAACTACGTCAAAAGAGTATTATATCTACAATGTACCTAACATATTACATATATTTATGGATTTTATATATATATCCGTTTTGGATAATTAAGCTAAATATTTATGAAAATTCCTCAAATAAAAGATGATACCTTCCAGCTCAGATTGAATCCACGTCATCAACATTGGGCCCACTTTACAACGGCACAAATCTGAGCTGGCCTAATATTTTTTCATTATTAAGTCCACTCAAAGTCTTTGCCTTCTCCCTCACCTCAATGTTTTAATTTTCTTAACAGTTGGTTTACGTTAGCTAAATTTCATTTTCTCTCCTTAATTATCCCATTAATTACCTCTTCACTATTCACTAATCACAAAATCACTGCTTAATACAACAGATTATAGTCTGCCAAATTTAGATTAATTAACTTCTTAAGCAAAGAGTGTGATTTTCATTTTTTTGCATTTTTGAGCTGTTGCAATGCCGGGTTTAGTTTCAATCAAAACTCCGCCGGAAACTCCGGCATTGAGAATATCAGTTTCCGATGAGAACCACGGCCGAAACGGGCCGGGTTCTAGTAGATCCGAACAAGTTAACCCGAAAACAAACTCACCTGCGCCACGACGACCTCCATCACCGTCAACTTCACGGGCGAAGCCATCTCCGGATCGGAGCTCCGGAAAGAAGAAATCCCCGCCGGAGAAGGTTGAAATCGACGAGTCATCTCTTGACAATCCGGATCTAGGACCGTTCCTGTTAAAGCTAGCGCGTGACACCATTGCCTCCGGCGAAGGACCGAACAAAGCACTAGACTATGCTTTACGAGCTGCGAAGTCGTTTGAGAGGTGCGCGGTTGACGGTGAGCGGAGTTTGGATCTAGCTATGAGTCTGCACGTTGTGGCAGCTATATATTGTAGTTTGGTGAGATTTGATGAGGCTATTCCGGTGCTAGAAACGGCGATTAAGGTGCCGGAGGTTTCAAGAGGTGCGGATCATGCTCTTGCGGCCTTCTCAGGGTATATGCAGCTTGGTGATACGTATTCTATGCTAGGACAGTTGGATCGGTCGATCGAGTCTTACAAGGAAGGGTTGAAAACACAGATGGAAGCATTGGGAGACACAGATCCTAGAGTCGCAGAGACTTGTAGGTAATGTATCTTATCTCATTGCTCCTAGCATTTGAAGTCTTCGCAAATTTTGCATTTTTAGTGTTTTAGTTCTTATGTTATATGTTTATCTGTAGAAGTGGTTCTGGCATTTGAAGACGGGATAAACCTATTGTTACTTGTATATTTCCAAATATTGTAGCTCGTATTTTTCAATAATTGAATTGGATGAAGAAATTGGATAGACAAAACCATTTTACTGCAAGGCAGATGAACTCATTGTAAAACTTAGTTAACAGATGCTTCTGATTGAGGTCAATAAGCCTTTGATAATCATTTGATTTCAAGATGGCAATGTGTTTTCTTGGCTATAATTATTCTGACACAGCTAAACTGGAATTGTAGGTACTTGGCTGAGGCCCATGTTCAGGCAATGCAATTTGATGAGGCCGAGAGTTTGTGCAAGAAAACACTGGAAATCCATCGTGTGCACAGTCCTCCAGCTTCTCTTGAAGAGGCAGCTGATCGTCGTTTGACGGCTCTAATATGTGAGGCTAAAGGCGATTATGAGTTAGCCCTTGAGCACCTTGTACTTGCCAACATGGCTATGATTGCCAATGGACAGGAAACTGAGGTCGCAACTATTGATGTTGGAATAGGGAACATCTACTTGTCATTGTCTCGTTTTGATGAGGCCGTCTTCTCCTATCAGAAAGCACTCACTGTTTTCAAATCATCTAAGGGTGATAACCATCCTTCAGTTGCATCTGTCTATGTAAGGCTGGCTGACCTATACTACAAGACAGGAAAACTGAGGGAATCCAGATCCTATTGTGAGAATGCCCTCAGAATATATGCAAAACCTGTACCTGGAACAACCCCCGAAGATATTGCCAGTGGATTGATGGAAATTTCAGCAATATATGAGTTATTTAATGAACCTGAGGAGGCCCTGAAACTGCTGCTCAAGGCAATGAAACTCTTAGAGGATAAACCAGGACAGCAAAGTACCATTGCTGGCATAGAAGCACGGATGGGTGTTATGTTTTATATGGTCGGGAGATATGAAGAGGCACGGAGTTCCTTTGAAAATGCAGTAACAAAACTTAGAGCCAGTGGTGAGAGGAAATCAGCTTTCTTTGGAGTTGTTTTAAATCAGATGGGGTTGTCTTCTGTACAATTGTTTAAAATAGACGAGGCTGCTGAGTTATTTGAAGAAGCTAGAGAAATTCTGGAACAGGAGTGTGGCCATTGTCATCAAGATACCCTTGGTGTTTATAGCAATCTTGCCGCCACTTATGATGCTATTGGAAGGTAATATTAATATTTGAGCATTTTCTTTTACATCTCTAGATGAAACAAAGAACCGGTATAGGCAATGCCAACTTGTTAGAGTAAGGATTGAAGTAGCAATATATCACAAGTATCTTACATTTATTTTGTGGTTTTATTATACATTATGAACTGTCATGCTCATGTACCAAATCCATATGCATTGAGTGCTTAGAGGTTACATTTGTGGTAGGATAGACCGATATGTTGCTCTACTTTATTCCACTAATGAAAATGACCTCTCTATCGTCATTAGAGAAAAGCCATTACTGGTTTGGTGGCCTCTATATACCTTTCAAAGCGTATTTTTTATGTTAAGGTTGTTCTGACATGTTATGCAACATACAGAGTGGATGATGCTATTGAGATTCTGGAGTACGTTCTTAAACTGAGAGAAGAAAAACTTGGAACTGCAAATCCTGATTTCAACGATGAGAAAAAGAGGCTGGCTGAATTATTGAAAGAAGCAGGCAGATCTCGGAACAAAAACCCGAAATCCTTAGAAAATCTTATTGATCCAACCTCTAAAAGGACGACGAAGAAGGAGACTTCATCAAAGAAATGGTCTGCCTTTGGGTTCAGAAGTTGATTCTGTCTAGCAAAAAAAATTCTGTAACATTGTAGAGGTATGTATAGGAGCTAAGCTAATATCATTATAATCTGGTGAAGCCAATTGGTTGTTGTCCTTTTGAATTGTCATTCATCTTTGTTTTCATTTTGTTTATCAGTTTGTAATTTGAAGATGTTTCTGTTGTCATTTTTTCCTCCAAATTTTACTTTCAGTTTCAACAAAATCAATCAATGTTTATCTATGGAAGTAAATTACAAAGATCTGATGTTAGAGAAAATGTCTTATAGTATAGCTGATATGGGTATTATGTCATTTGGTGACAACATTTCTGTTAGGATTATTATCCAAATGATAAAAGGAAGAAGGGAAATTTTAATAAATTTAGGAGTAGCAGCAGAGCCACATTAGCCTAAAAGATAGAAAGTTAAATATTCTTCGTCGGAAAATTATACTTCCTCCTTTTCACAAAGAATGACCTCCTTTCCTTTTTAGTTAGTTTAAAAAAAAAATGACCTCTTTTTTTTTTTGGTAACATTTTATTTTTTGTTTTCCACGTGGCATGTTCAAGATTACAAGAAGTAATTTTGTACATTTGATATAACTTTAATTTAGGACCACAAGATTCAAAAATCTTTTTTAATTTCTTAAATTTCGTGTCAAGTCAAATCAGACCACTCTTTTTGAAATGGAGGGAGTATTTCACAAAAAATTATATCGCGAAGTGTTGTCTCATTGTGTGAGAGAGGCAGGGGATAGCTTTCTCTACGCTGTTTCTTATTAATAGTACGTATTATTTACTAATCGTGTTATTCATTTTCTTCTATTTGTATTTTGCTACATGTTGAATACATGTTACTTCAATGCTTTACATTTTGGTACTATATTTTGTTGCAATTGAGGGTGTACAAAATCGAATAGAAAATCAAATTAAACTGCAAAAGAGTCTAATCGAAAAAAAATATCCGACTATACTTAGGTTGGATTGGGTTGGTCTTAACTAAAAAATCAACCCAAGACCCAACCAATCCGACACTATGTACATAATTTTAAATTTTTATTTTATATTATATAAAAAATATTACTTTGATATAATTTATAAATACAAACTTAGGATTTTGAATGGTCCAATGAAGGTTCTAGTCCATATAATGTTAGTAATTCTAAAAAGCTCAAATCAAAATCAAATTCATGCTAATGCTAACAAAAAAAATCAGTTCAACATTAAGAATGACAATAATAATGTTGAATATTTGTTCTTTAGTTTTACATTGGTTTAGACAATTAAAATACATAATCTAATTTTAGTTTTTCTTTAATATTTAGTGATGTAATTAATACTTATTAGACTTATTTTAGCATGATTTAGTACTTTTAAATTATGATCATTTTCATTATAACTTATTAATTTGCAAGATTTGGTTTATGCACTTTCATTATTATTTTTTGTTGATCAGTATTTAGTGTCATCACTCATCTCATGTTTTGTGTTATTTTCTTAATAAACACCTTCGATAGTTGTATTTTGGTAGGACTAAAGAAATATTTGAAGCACAAATTAATTATATGTTTGTATGAATACTTATCGGAAAAACCAGAAAAAACCCATTGAAAAATTTGAATTTTATTAATTTGATTTGGTTTATAGATTTAAAAATCCGACATAAATGGTTTGGTTTGATATTTGAAAAACCCAAATCAACCCGTCCATTACACCCTTACTTGCTACCATGCTTCGTATTCTTATCTTGCTCTCTCCTATCCTTCTTCAATTCTACTTATGAAATTACACAGAGTATATTATTATTTTAATGAAATTTCTAGCTACCCCAAGTATATCATGATACTTTGCATACACTGACTATGCACCATTTCACAATCCATCTAGCAGTCAAGCTTGCACAAAAAGGTTTCACTATCACCTTCATCAATACAGAGTCCACACACTATCAGATCACTCAAAAGAATAGTAATATCGACATATTTTATAGCGTTCAAGGTCATCAAGAACTAGATATACGTTATATGACGGTGTCTGATGGGCTACCAGTAAATTTCGATAGGTCATTGAACCATGACCAATTCATGGCTTCTTTATTACATGTGTTCTCAGCTCATGTTGAAGAAGCTTTGGTGAAAACTAGAAGAGTCAAAATTAGATCCTCCAGTGACCTGTTTGATTGCTGATTCTTTCTTTGTGTTTCCTGGAAAATTGACCAAGAAATATGGACTTTTATACCTATATTTTTGGACTGAACCAGCTTTGGTTTTTACCCTTTATTATCATCTTCATCTCTTGAAGTTACATGGCCACTTTGGTTGTATTGGTAAGCTTCCCTATATGTTCATTTTAATCTCTTATTCTATAATCTATATTACAAAATCTTCTAAGGAAATTAGGGCTTCTATATGGAGGTGGGTGTGTTGGCGTGCGCATGTGGAGATCTATGTGGCATTTTAATATACACATGGATCCACATAACTCTTCCATTAAATAGAAGAGTAAGCGGGGTCTAATAGTTAGACGGGAAGGACATTTTTGAGCCAAAATATAGTTTAAGTATATAATTAATCTATTTTGAATAATTTAAGGGTAATTTTGACCCAATTCGATTTATTTATTTTTAATATTGGCTTATGTTTATTGTTTGATTTGAGGTCAGATATGCGTGAAGATCCTATTGACTATATATACCAGGAGTCCAATCAATTATGCCAAAGGACCTAATCCTAATGTCATATCTTCAAGAAACAGACACAACCTAATGTGTCATCAAATTATTTTCAATGCATTTAGGACCCGTTTGGTAGGAGATATTAATCAAAATAGTCCATGGATTAAAATTTAGTCCAACAAAAACATTGTTTGGTTACTTTATTTAAAGTAATCCATGGATTAGTTATACCTCATACAAGGTCTTATTTTATTCCTAGAAAAGGGAGGGATAACTAATCCAAGGTTTAACAATCCTTGGATAAGACCCCTAAATGACTAAACTATCCCCAAATCTTTTTTCCAATTTTTTTTTTTTTTTTTTTGTAATTTAATGTTCTTTTTTATTTATACGAGAATATTTAGAAATATTCTTTTAAATTATCCAAATTCTTTCCATGTAATTTGATGATCTCACAAACTAATATTTTTTTCTCCATGTTTGATCTGTTATATTGAGTTGATTTTTTCGATTTTCTTTTTTAAATGTAGTTCATCGATTGACCACTTGAACTATTATTCTTTTTAAAAAATATAAGCTTCATGTATTTGAACAATTTATGTAGTCTTAAATCCATATTAAGTTTAAGGTATATTTGACCAACAAAAAATTAGAAATATACCGTGCTATCAAGAATCTCTATAGTGGCATATCACACCTCAAAATTAATAATATATATTTATTTAATATTTTAGTATTTAACTTAACTAGTTAAATGAAATATAAAATTTCATAATAACTCAAGGGTATAATAGGAAAAAAACTTTTGCTAGAGTTTTAAACCAAACATAAGATTAGGTGGGAAACAATGAACCAAACACTTGATAAAAACTAATCTCTACATTACTAAACCCTGCATTACTAATCCATGTATTACTAATCCATGTGTTAGTAATCCCTGCACTATGCATTTTTGTACCAATCGACCCCTTAATGATGTAAGAAATGCTGGTTTCATGTTATGTAACACTATCCTAGAGCTCGAATAAGAGATTATGGGTGTGTTTGGTATGAAGGAATTTCCAATTTTCTCATGTTTAGTTGGGTTAAATGTTTTGGAAAATGTTTTCCAAATCAACTCATTTTCCTCAAATTTAAGGAAAATGACTTCCCTTCAAAACTTAAGGAAAACATTTTCCAAAACTCTCTTCAACTTTCAATTAAAAAAAAAAATTATTGACAAAATCAATTTATTTGGTCCCTACCCTCAAACCAGCCCCCCCAACCACTCCCCAAAAAAATAAAAAATTTAAAGTCTGTTTTTAAATTCAATATTTTTGCCCTACCCTCACCCCTACCACCACCCCTCCCAAAAAAATATTAAAAGTTGTTTTTAAAAGATATTTCTAATTTCAATTTTTTATTTTTTTACACCCCCACCTCCTACCCT
>JAJOOF010013722.1:0-25016 GCA_029582545.1 Solanum lignicaule
AGATCTATATTTAGATAATGAAATAATAGAATGGTATGATTTAGAAATAAATTCAGATTAAAATGAACTACGAATATTTACGATATTGGATAGAATCTATGAAAGATATAAAATTATTAGAACAATTAATGGAGGAAAATTTATATATGTACCAAAGAACCCAAAATATGTTATATCTAGAATATATCATAAATAATATTAAAGAAATATTAAGATTAAAACAACTATCGGAAGAATATTACAATAAATATTATTATATTTTACCATGAATTCCGCAAGATTGAGACACTTAACAAAAGGATATTATAATAAAATCTTTAAAATAAATTACTCACCTACCACACTACCACCTACCACACTACTACTTCTATGAATTCACCAACTACTTGTTCCGCACCGAAAAATGCTACATAATTTTACTGTTCCTATAAGCGTTCTTTCTATGTATCCTGGTGCCTCTGCTATTACTATCTTGTTAACTATTAATTGTTTTGATATGTATCCCGATCATACCAACTGAAGCTATTGGAATCAAGGGTAGCTTATCTTATGAGAAGATTCCACTTCAGATTCTAGATCGCCAAGTTTGCAAGTTGAGAACAAAAGAGGTAGCATCAGTCAAATTTCTTTGGCGGAACCAGTTTGTTGAGGAAGCTACTTGGAAGCTGAGGAAGATATGAAGAAGAGATATCAACATTTCTTCGAATACGGAGAAGTTCCAAATCAAGGTACTAATCCTTTTCTTGGCCTTTATTTATAAGATTAGCATGTTGTAATTGCATTGCTTGTTGGGTGTTTGAGCTGAATGTTAAATGTTACACCCTTAGCCTACTAAGAGTAAACTTATTCAAGGATGAATGTCCCAAGGGGTAAATATTGTAACATCTTGCAAATTGAAAGAACTAGAAAGAGCTAGAATTAGAAAGAGTTATTATTGGAAATAATAAAAAAGTGGAAAATTGGTTAAGTTAAGTTAAGTTTGAGTTTTTTGGTCCACTTCAAATGACAATAAATCCTAGCTCATGATGAGTTAGCTATGTTTCCAGATATCATTGGAAAGATTTTGGAATAATCTTTCCAACGCCATCGAGTTTGCATGATTCCGAGTTCGTATGAGTGAGTTATGCCCATTGGAAGTTGGGGTGTTCAAATAAGAAAAGTCAAAATCCGGATTTTAGAAGGACATTATGGTCTTTTCACCACCCAATTAATTAATTTCGTTTTTGGTAATTAAGTTGGGATCTAAACTGATTGGATTCAGTTTACGCTTTTGAAAAACAAGTTAGGGTTTTGAGAGAAGAGAAAAGTAGAGGAGAAGGAGCAAGGAATCGTCATGTTCTTGAAGCTAGGCTTGTGGATTTCGTCAAGGAGTGAGCCCTACGAGGTATGTGAGTCTTTCATAGCGTTGGGTTCGTTCACCCTCGCGCCAATCAGGTTTATTTCAGCGAAGTTCATTCTAGAAAGTTGAAAGTTCATGAATCTTGTATGGTTTTCTTGAATTTGTTTATCGTTCTTGAATTGGGATGAATTGAGAAGTTTCTGAGATCTTTACAGTGATTTTTAGAGTTGTTTTGAGTTAGGTTCATGGGTGCGTATGCTGGGTATCTGAATCTAAAGAAACATTGAGAAGAATAATCGAGTTTAGGTGAATTGGGGCTGGAAAAACAAAGAAGGAAAAAGTCGGGGAAATCTCGTGCCACAGGCCGCGTTGCAAACCTGCCCCCCAGTTTCGAAAAATTCATCCTTGCGTCGTGTAGCGGTCACATGCCGTTCTGCCTCAAAATTTATTTTCGCAACCCATAATTTAAGTACACCTCCGTGTTGCGGACTAGTTTCTAGGCAGTGATTTCTTGGTCATTTCACATGATTAGCTATCTAAAATCATTCCTAAACATCATGAGATCTTTCCTATCACAAATCACAATTTTTGAATCCATAATTCAATTCAAGGAAAGTTAAGAGTCAAGTCAAGAGAAGTTAGGAGTCAAGTCAAGAAAAGTCAAGAGTCAAGTTAAGAGAAGTTCATAAAGTTTTCCAAAAGTCTTTTACAAATGTTTTAACTTTGTTTTAAGACTTGAGTTTTGAGTTGAGTAAAGAGTAAAGTTTGAAGTTCACTTCTTCAAAAGAGTATATCGGGACTATATATTTCCAAAGAGTAAATGTTTTCACATTTAAAGAAGAAAGAAAACCTTGATTTCCAAAAGATCTTTTGAGCTAGTTTTCAGTAAAGAGTAAGAGTAAAATTCATTCTTCAATGATTATACGGGAACTAAGTATTCTCAAGAGTTAAAATGTTTTCACATTTGAGCACAAAAGGAAACTGAGATTTCCAAGAGAGCTTTTAAGCTAAGTTTTTGAGTAATTATCTCAACCCAAAGAAAAAGTTTTGTTGTTACAAACATATGAGCTACGTATATTTTGGGAGTAGTATTGATCACCGATATAGGGACGAGTTTGAGTTAGAAAAAGACATGTCTCCATAAACCATGTAACCATCATGGGTAGTAAAGAATCATACTTTTTAGATGAGTCCTTAAGTGCTTTTTAGCATAGACTAGTGGATCCACTTAGTTAAGGCATTCTATATGACGACAAAGTATAGGCCAGTTCTGGCAGCGTGGGCAAGACGTTGTATCACCACTTAGGCTCATAGTGGTGGTTGTCGGGTAGAGAAACCCCCACATAAACTATATTACTTTATTAAATGAGTAAAGTTGACTTTGTTGTTGCATTTTATTTAACGAACTCAGTTGTTTTCTACTGTTTTAAAGGCTTTCTATATATTGCATGTGTTTTATTGCTTTATATTGAGTTAAGTTATTAAGGAGTTGAGCAAAGTCAAGGTAAGTGTTTCTTTCAGATTCTTTTGAAGCTTAAGTTATGTTTAGCATTCCAACTCGCATACTCATACATTCAATGTACTAATGCCAGTTGGCCTGCATCTTATTATGATGCAGACGCAGTTAATTGGGATCAACATCCAGAGCTTCGTTGATCTAGTTGATCATTCAGAGTCTTGTGGTGAGCCTCCTTGCTTTCCGGAGGATCCCTATTTATATTGCTTTAGTAGTTTTCAGTTGTTAGGATGATCGGGGGTCTTGTTTAGAAATCCATCTCAGTTATTAGAGGATTCATAGATAGACAATCAGTTAGTTCATTTGTCTTTACCTTGTTATTGGCTTATGTTCAGATTTGAGTTTCCACTTTGGCTAATTTAAATGTTTATTTCTAAAACATTATGAGTTTAGTTTGAGACAACACCTTTAATAAACTAAGTTCCTATTAGCCCCCCTCCCCCCCCCCCCCTCTCACTCATTTTTTATATAATTTTGTACACCTTTTAGCTTACGTGGAGTGGAATCACGGAGTGTGCCACCTAAATCAAAAGGTGTACAAAGTTACAAAAAAATTGTATTAAGGGGGGTAATAGGACCTTAGTTGAATTAATATGTGTCTTTGGAATTTTGGTCATAGTGTAGGGGGTACTTGTACCTTTTCCAAATTATTATATTCACCTTAACTAGTCCATATTTATGCTACATATTTTTTGGAAAACTCATAGAATGCCCCCTGAACTTGTCCCGAAAAGTTACTTACAAGATTAAAGTATTACGGTGACCTAGTACACACCTTTACTACTCAAAGTTAATTTATAACCACCCTGAGACGTGTAACACCACTCTCACATTATGTGGTGTACTACATTCTCTGCCACATTAGTGCTACATCAGCGCCATGTTACACATTATACTTTTTTTGTTTTCCTTTCTTTATTAATTCACTTTTCTTTTGTTAACTATATTTTACTCTCATTAATCCCTGATTAATTACTTTAATTCTTTAATAATTATATCTTTTTTATCACTGAATCCCACCTATTTCAATTCTTGTTTCACCAGAAAAATCATAACCGACCACCTTCACTATTGATTTTGTTCTTCAACACCTCTATATCACCTTAAATTCTTCTTCTTCTTCTTTGTCCCCCAACACAAAATATCACCACCACCATTATTTATATCGATTTTTTCTTCTTTACCATCTTCAATGACCTCTATTAATGTCAATGACCACCCATCACCACCAAACCCATAAAGTTGCTATAACCCCAAAACCCAAAAACTGATGAACAACAAAAATTTCTTTAAACAAAGTAAAAAAAACATCAAAAAGATAGAAACAATCAACCGAAATAAAACACAATGATTCACTAAAAAATCTTTGAGAATTAACCTAATTGCAAATAAAAAACAATTGTGCTTTAAGATTGTGAATAAAAAATAAAGAAGTGTGATGAAAATAAAGAATGAAGAAGAATAGGACAATTGGGGGAGGGGGGGGGGAGGGGTGAAGTAGAATAAGTGTGGCAGGTGGGGGTGGAAAAGAGGATTCTAACTTATTCTTTTTTTTACTTTAATTTCAAACTGACGCTCCTATTTTATTTTTTGTTTTATTTTTTGCCACGTCAGTTTTAGGGGGTAAGTGATTTCACCTCTCAAGACGCTACTTCCAGATCAAGTGCCAACGATCGTGAGAAGTAATATAACCCAACTAGTGAGTTGGGTCAAGTCCGAAAGGAGCGGTTGATAATTGAGAATCAATAGAAAAGAATAAATGTGTTCAAGTCAATTATAGCTATAAACATTTATGAAGAAAAACATGATATATTAAAGGGTGATACAAGTGTCAAATATCAAAAGGGGGTTTTGTAATCAATTATCAATTAAATCGACAACTAAAAACGAAGATACAAATATGGAGACGAGATTCTTGGGATGTAATAGGATTATGGGAAAAAGTAAACAACCGGGCAATTACTATTGATAGTAAATCGCTGTAAATTGGTAACTAAGCAAGACTATAGTGGGGGTAAACTTTCTCTCGAACAATTTACCCCGAATCAAATCGGTTTCTCTCGAACACCAATAAGTGGCAATGAAGCACAACCTTCGCCTTAGTCCATTCACTCTCTGGAGCTGAATGTGTGGGAGAGGGTTTAGGATTCACTCTCTCGAGCTGAACCCACCACAACCCAATATCCACTGACCATCGATTCAATAGTTTTGGTTTTACGACCTCTCTCTCGAGAAACCCAAAAACATGAAGTTTAAATTGTATTTGCAACTACAACCCGATTAAATTCAAACACAACCACTGAACGAAATCACCTTTAAACAACGAATAAACAATCAATTAGCAATACCCAACAGTAAATTCAACACATATTCACATAATCACACCCAAGAATTGGGGTTTTAGCTAGACATAGTAAAAAGATTGAAATAGATACCGAAATGTGTTTCCATCAATTGGGTACGATTGATATGGTCTTTACAAACGTCAAAGATGAAGAATCTTCAATACCCACTTCCAATTTCTTCAAAATGGGAATCTTCATAATCTCCAAAGCTAAGGAAAATTGTCTCCCAAAACCAAGTTCTAAAACTGAATAATAATATGATTTCCTACAAAATCTGATACTAAGCTAAAAATTTAAACAAGTATTTATAGTTGTCAAAAAGTGTGCTGCGAAGGTTCAGTCGACACAGTTAGTCGGGATCACCGATCCACTCGGCGATCCACCCTTTGGTCATTTGTATCACCTTTTTGTTTTTGCCTTCAGCATCTTTGAGGTCCTGTAACTTTGGGAGAGAAGGCACTGCATCGCGAAACTGTTCGGCAACTCGCCGACTGCTCATTTCTATCGCTGACTTGATTTTCTCCTTCAGGGCTTGGCAAACTGGAACATTAGGCGAGGTCAAAGCCATTCGGTGACTCGCCCAATGGTTTAGGCGATCCTCAGGCCTTCTTTTCTTCGTTCTTTCAGCTACCTTGTTCCTTTTTGCTCAACAGTTTCCACTCTTTGTCCCTAAGTTCAAATACCTGAAATTCAAGGATTTATATCAGTTATTGAGACAAAATATGCATTCGAGGACACTAAATGTATTAAATTTAAGCCCTAAATGAGTCCAAATCATGGACTCATCAACACCCCAACTTAAACTTTTGCTTGTCCTCAAGTAAAACTCAAGTTCAGCAGTTCAAAAGTGATGTCTCAAACAGTATTACACAAGACTCATTCATGAATGTACACAAGAAGACTCAACTTACTCATGCAAGGATCAATTGTACACGCAAAGATTCAAGTTGTGACTCACCATTACCAAAGATTCTCAAGCTCACAATACTTGCTTCAAATGCAAGTTCAAGCTCAACAAAGGATATCAAATGCCCTCACACAAAGAATGATTCCATATTCACACACAATGGTTGAACAATTTAAAGTTCCGAAATCAAATGCAACGCTCACACTCACAAAGATGAACTTAATGTATGATTTTACCCATAGGTTTGCCCGTATTTTCCAACCAACATTTGTTTCAGCTCACTCAAGATTAAAAAGGTTTTTTCAAGGCTTGTAACGGGGTTGAGTGCAAAGGTATGGTCATTTAGGCTCATGGGCTATAGTCCTCATGAAACGTGGTGTGAACAACACTTTCTTTCCTTTTCTTTATCACTTTTCATTTGTGCGTACAAGTCATCCCATTATTCACTTTTCATGGACTGCTAGAAACCCCCATTTCTTTTTGTATTTTCACAACTTTATTCCACAAATGCTTCATTCTTTTCTTGTCTTTTTTTTGTATGGAGGGGTTCTATTTTTCTCAAAACATGGGTAAAAGGGGACTTTTTTGCACGTCTTGATTTGCCTTCTCTTTTCACCACACCCCCAACATAGGTTTTTGGCCTAAGTTGGCTATTTAAACAAACCACAAATCATGAGGATTGTGGGTAATAGATCAATCAAAAGTCACAATGTTATCAAGTTTCTTCCAAGAAACGGTCAAAGCTCAAAGGGTGCTCAAAAGGGGTTAACACACTCACAAGGAAGGCAACAAAAAGAGGTATAATGTCAAATTGTTTCACACTCTTTAAAGTTGCCTAAGATCATATCTAGAGTTCACAACACTTAGTCAGCGGACCAATGGGGCATATTCTAGGTGTCATCACACATGGTTCATGGTAAGCTCATCACACAAGACATTAACACCAAAGTCAAACAAGACTCCACACTTTCGCTATTGTGCAATGTTCATCACAAGAGACTTAATTCGATACTTGGCTAGTCACAACGAGATGCAGAGAGTTCACATATTGGCTATGCAACTTCATTTGGCCTTATCGTAGCCGCACATTCATTTTTTTTCGATTATGAGCACTATTCAAGTCATCAATATTGATCAAAACAGATACTCAACTTTGCACAAGAACAACCACTTTCAATACAAACAAGAGGTGGCAAAAAATTTTTGGAAGGGTAAAAAATCATTTATAATTTAAAACACGGAGCCACACGCTCACACATCCACAAAAAGCTGTGTATAATCACAAATTTAGCTCAAAGCCCATATATATAAACAAAACAAGAATGATGAATGTAAAACAAAATGTGGGCCTCACCCTACCACAAATAAACGCATTTGTCCTCAAATGTAAACAGGCTAATAATATCCAAAAATCAAAAGAAATAAAGATAGAGAGAGAGGTAAAGAGGGGATCTTATCTACGCAGTCGCTAATTCTGTCTGGGCATCAGTTCCTGGTGCATCAGTCTTGTCTCAGGCCTCAGTAACCGGGGTCACCTTAGAAGGAACAGCAGTTGCACTAGGAGCAGCCAAGGGAGTATCTGCTAAGGAAACATGCACAACAACATCTACCATGGCCTCTTCAGTCTAAGTAAGGCCCTCATTTGAAGCTTCCTCAGCCACCTCGAGCATCTCCTCATCAGTCTCCACCTCAGACTCAGGATCAGCTGCTTCCTCAACTCTACCTTCATCTCCGGCGGTAGACGGAGGCATCTCTGGCATATCTGGGATCTCCATTGTCCCAAAGATCATGGACATATCGATGGACTTCAGCTGATTCACATCGCCCCGCAACACAGCTATAGTGGCCTTTAAGGCCGTCACCTCCTCGGTTTCCCCTTGGCCACACTCACACCCCGCTATCCTTGTCGCAAGGGCATTAATGGCAGCGCTCAATGGTGTCACAACATCAGCCAGGGCAGTCTGAATAATGCCTAGAATGGAGGCCTCGTGTCTGGCGGCTTGACGATCAGCAGAATGGGCAAGTTACCCCATCCAGAGTAATGAAGCCTGGGTGATCGAAGTCCGGGAGACAGCATCAGCAAGTCTAGGAGGCAATGCAGCAATAGAAGAACTAGGGATATCCGAAGATGCAGCACAAGAAGTACCTGAAGGCCCAGGGGCTGGAGTGGGCAAGGATGCCTCTGCAGGTAATGAGTTTGTGACTACAAGTGGGGATGGGGTTACATTCTTATTTTTTTCAGCCTGGTCCTTTAAATACTCTGTCTCGATCCTCCGGATATCCATAGAGGATGTGGGAATCACTTCCACATCCTTCTTAGCATCTCTAGCTACCTGAGCCTGTCTGCATAACTCGGTGATCAACACCGGGAAGGGAAGTGAGGTTTGTCGCTGCTTTGCTCGCATGAGCATTTCCTGTGCAATAGTGATCCCCAGATTTTTCCTGGTCTCCTCTATGAGCAACCCAGACAGGCCACCTTGGCTAGATGGAGGATCGACATGATAGTGCTACTGATGAAGCCAAACAAGAATGGTGCAACAATGTTAAGATATTTCTTTTAAATCGGAGCCCCTGCCTCCAACCACTTTGGAGTATTTTCTGAAATCAGTGGGGCTAACCACCTTTTCATCTTTTCCAGCTTCATTGTTCTGATCATATGCTGGCAGTCATCAATACACGTGGACATGCCTAAGACTGTGTTGATAACAGCATTATCACACTTTACCTTTCGGCCTCTGACAACCACTTAGTCAACCGACTTGAAGTTAGTTGTCGGTTTCTTCCCTTGTGGTATTAATGCACTATATGTGCTATAGAATTCTCTAACCTAGCTAGGAATATACGGCCCATGGGGTTTTGTGAAGATTTGGAACTTGTGAAATTTCAGGTAATTCATTATCTCCGGGTACCTGTAGCTAACCCCATCCGTGGACAGACGCTTCTCCTCAAGGATCGTCCTCAGCCCCTTAGTCTTTAGTCTGTTCATCAACTTGGGAGGAGGACCTTGTACTAGAGGTGCTAGGACAAAAGCCTGTTCTGGAATTGGAGGAGAAGAAATGGTAGGTTCAGGGTTCCTAATCCTAGACGGATCATTCATCTTTTTAGATCGTTGATCTTCCCTCTGCGCTGCCACAAGCTCATTATCACCAGAAGCTTCAATTTGGGGCTCCAGGTGCTCACCCTCACTTTAAGAACTGGTGAGGTGAGTGGTGTAGATGTCGTCACTGCCAGAGCTAACCTCTAGTGACACATGTGCCTTCTCTTTGCCTTTGCCTTTCCCACTAGTTGTGGGAAATTTAGTGGCCTTTACCCTGGATGCAGTTATATCCTCATTGCGTGTAATCCCTTTTGCTTTCCCTCGGGGTGGCATGTTTCTTCCTGCACCTTTAGACCTAGCCATGTCTTTAAAACATCGGGAAAAAGATAGAAACATTTCAGTTAAAATAACAGAAATACAGTTGCAGACAGACTCACCGAACCAGTCGGCGATTCGCCCAATCTCTTTGTCGAACTAGATCAGGCTCCCCGAAAAGATAGGCTCTAAAATTTCAAAAAAATTTGTCAAGTTGGTGATGGGAAGGCATTTCGGCGAATTGCCGAAAACATTCGGCAAGTGAGGGTCTTCCTGCAGAAATTTACAATGCAAAAAGGGTTCAATGGTGCAAATAAAGGGCGATCAAGAAGACTTTCGGCGAGTCGCCGAGTGCTATCGGTGACCTCAGGCTTCTCGCCGAAAGTTACAGAACCCAACAACACATAAAGCATGAAATTAAAGGCGATATTGGGACATTAGGCGAACCGTCGAGTGGTTCGGTGAGCTCGACCCAGCTCGCCAAACGACCTAACGTGCCTATTTTCAACCCAACTTATCGAATTCAACCCTGCAACCCTCGAAAACAAAATGAAAACATGCACAACTCATATTCAAACAAGGCCCATAACACTCATTAGCCTGGGATATTTAGATTTATCCCGGTTTTGCCAAACTAGGCCATTTAACGATCATTGCCCTTAAGAATGATGTAACCCGCTCTATCACTAGGCAAAATGCGTCATTTGGCACAAATACGGGCTACTCAGACTTCACCCAACTAAACCCAATGACATGCAAGCACAACCCCACAAAATTTAACCAATTTCAAAGCACAAGAACACGGGAATAGATAATATAAGCATTACGGGCAAGATTAATAATTCAAATCAAGCATTCAAACATACTAATCCTATTAGAGAGGCCCATCACAAATCAACAACACAATATTGCTTCCATAAGAGTACAAATTACTAAAAACAAAAACGGAATTCAAAAAACCAACCTTTTATGTCGATTAAAACAAGATTGAAATGCTAGGCGGCAAAGTAATTTAAATCTGAGCACAAATCAACAACTCAAATACAGTAATAAACCAAGAAATATAGAAAACACAAAATGGGTGTGAGTTTGTGAAGATGAAAAAAGAGGGAAAGTGAAGAGTTTGAAAGTTTAAACTTTTGGCCTTTTAATGAACCATCAAGTTCTCGCCCATTCGGCGACGTTAGTCATGATCGCTGAATCACTCGGCGACACGCCGAGTGATCACTTACCTCACCGAGTTTTACAGGACCTCCAGTTAAACTGGGGGTCCAAACGGCGGTATGGGTCAGGGTCGCCGACCTTTTTGGCGATGCACCGACTGGCTTTTCTGTTGTCCAACCTGTACTTTTCAACAACTTTCCCACTTTATCCTACAAAAACAACACACCATTATTTCTTAAAGAAAAACTAAATCGATAACAAGGGTCTTAGGTTGCCTCCCAAGTAGCGACTTATTTAACGCCACGACACGATGCAAGTCAATACCTAAACCTCAGTTTTTGGGTTTGCCATGGTGTCACTAGGCAACCCCCTCTTGTCTATTTGGGTAGAGATGAAGCAACACATGACCCATGAGGTTTTCAATTAGCTTAATAGATCTTGAGTGAGAGCCAATCATCTGATTTAGCACTTCAATAATTTCCCTCATCTCCTCTAGCACTCTATCTTGATCATTGATCTTTTGGAGAATGATTAATAGCGTATCCTCAATACATCTACTCGCATTGTTCGTAGACTTTCTCCGCTCATGAGGGGGTATGTATATGCCCTTATTTTTGGATAGCATCTCCAGTTCCTCGACCTTTTGGGCCAAGGTATCTATCTGACCCAGCAAAATGACCAAGTGCTGGTCCTTCTCAGTCTCCTTGTTGGTGTTGGCCACAAGATCCAGGAGTTTTGATGTGGTTTCATAGGAGTGTCTCATAAGACCACCTCGGATAAGTTGATCGATTAATCCTTTGCTCCCGAAATTAAGACACCTATAGAAGCATTCCAGTAGAACTAGATTGGGAATTTCATGAGTTGGGCATTGTATCAACAGTGCTTTAAACCTCAGCCATGAATCATGAAAAAGCTCCCCTTTTAGCTGCTTGAAGGTTAGGATGTTATCCCTGAACCTCATCATTTCTACCGGAAGGTGATCCATTTGTTCACAATCATCAATTTCACTCATTTTTCTTGTTTTCAACACACATACAAGCAAAACAAAACCAAGAATTAACTAAGCAGAACTATACCTAACAAGAACAAAATTTAACTTAACTAAAAAATTTCAAGTAACACCACTCCCCGACAACGGCGCCATTTTAATTTCATGTATCAGGACACTACTTCCAGTTCAAGTGCCAACGATCGTGAGTAGTAATATAACCCAACTAGTGAGTTGGGGTCGAGTCCCAAGGGAGTGGTTAGTAATTGAGAATCAATAGAAAAGCATAAATGTGTTCAAGTCAATTATAACTATAAACATTTATAAAGAAAAACATGATAAATTAAAGGGTGACACAAGTGTCAAGTATCAAAAGGGGGTTTTGTAATCAATTATCAATTAAAATGACAACTACAAATAAAAATACAAATATGGAGACGAGATTCTTAAGATGTAATAGGATTATGGGCTAAGGTAAACAACCGTGTAATTGCTATTGATAGTAAATCTCTGTAAATTGGTAACTAAGCTAGACTATAGTGGGGGTAAACTTTCTCTCGAACAATTTACCCCAAATCAAATCAGTTTCTCTCGAACACCAATAAGCGGCAATGAAGCACAACCTTCTCCTTAGTCCATTCACTCTCTCGAGATGAATGTGTGGGAGAGGGTTTAGGATTCACTCTCTCGAGCTGACTCCACGACAACCCAATAACCACAGACCATTGATTCAATAGTGTTGGTTTTACGACCTCTCTCTCGAGCAAGCCAAAAACACGAAGTTAAAATTGTATTTGCAACTACAACCACATTAAATTCAAACACAACCACTGAACGAAATTATCTTTAAACAGCGAATAAACAATCAATTAGCAATAACCAACAGTAAATTCAACCCATATTCACATAATCACACCCCAAGAATTGGGGTTTTAGCTAGAGATAGTAAAAACATAGAAATCGATACCGAAATGTGTTTCCATCAATTGGGTACGATTGATATGGTCTTTGGTCTTTACAAACGTCAAAGATGAAGAATCTTCAATACCCATTTCCAATTTCTTCAAAATGGGAATCTTAAAAGTCTCCAACGCTAAAAAAAAATTGTCTCCAAAAAACCAGTTCTAAAACTGAATAACAATATGATTTCCTACAAAATCTTATACTAAGCTAAAAATTTAAACAAGTATTTATAGTTGTCAAAAAGTGTGTTGCGAAGGTTCACTCGGCGCATTTAGTCAGGATTCTCGATCCACTTGGTGATCCGCCCTTTAGTCATATGTATCGCCTTTTTGCTTTTGCCTTCAGCATCCTTGAGGTCCTGTAAATTTGGGCGATAAGGCACTGCATCGCGGAACTGTTTGGCGACTCGCCGATTGCTCATTTCTTTCGCCGATTTGATTTTCTCTTCCAGGGCTTGGCACACTGGAATATTAGGTGAGACCAAGGCTATTCGGTGACTCGCCCAATTGTTTAGGCAATCCTCGGGCCTTCTTTTCTTAGTTCTTTCAGCTACCTTGTTCCTTTTTGCTCAATAGTGTCCATGCTTTGTCCCTAAGTTCAAATACCTGAAATTCAAGGATTTATATCAGTTATTGAGACAAAATATGCATTCGAGGACATTAAATCTATTAAAATTAAGCCCTAAATGAGTCCAAATTGTGGACTCATCAGTAAGAAAATTCACTTTTGAGTAGTATAGGTGTGTAATAGGTCACTATGATACTTGAAGCGTGCAACTGACTTTTTGGAACAAATTCAAGGGAAAATTTATGCCTTTTCCATTTTTTTCCCCATGCCATATATACAAATTCGTATGGACTATATATATATATATATATATATATACACACACTCTTCTAATTAATGTGAATTATAGCATATACTCTTTTAAATATTTAAAATTTGTAAACAAAAACATTATATAAAAATTAAATTCCTTATTGTTATAAATATAGTGAATGTCTATCTTTTAGAGAATATTTAGGAACCCTAACTTTGGGACCAAGTCAATTTCCCCCTATAAATAGAAGAGTCATCTTCATTGTAAAATCATCCTTCAAGAGAAATACTACGTCTTCTATCTTCTCCCTACTTTCTTATTATTATTATTTAAAGTTTCATAACACATTATCAACACGAGACTCTACTGTCTCAAAGAGTGAAGGTTAATAAGTTATTTATTTATTTATTCATTTCCTTTTAATTTTAATGGCAAATCTTACGAAACTAGAGTTCGTTTCCCTTCAAAGTTCGGGAAGGAAATACCTTTCATGGGTGTTGGATGTTGAAATCCTCCTTGATGCAATGGGTCTTGGAGACACCATAAAAGATTGAGATAAAGCACCAAAGCATAATTGTGCGAAGAATATGATATTTTTGTGTCATCATTCGAGATTCTAAAAATCGAATATCTCACAGTTAAGGATCCACTTATTTTTTGGAGTAGCCTTAAAAAAAGATATGACCACTTGAAGATGGTCATACATCCAAAGGCACGATATGATTGGATGCATCTAAGGCTACAGGACTTTGAGTCTTGAGTATAATTCAACCATGTTCAAAATCACTTCTCAGTTGAAACTATGTGGAGAAATGGTTAGTGAGATTGATATGATAGAAAAGATGTTCTCCATTTTTCATGCCTCAAATGTTCTCCTGTAGCAACAATATTGAGAGAAAGGTTTCAAAAAGTATTCTGAACTAATTTCTCATCTTCTCGTGGCTGAGCAAAATAATGATTTATTAATAAAAAATCATGAGAATCGACTTAATGTGTCTGAACCACTTCCTAATGTGAATGAGGCGTACACCCACCATGTTTGATGTGAAAGGGTCATGGACCTAATCGTGGAAGTGAACGTCGACGTTGGTCGTAATTATGGTCAAGAACAAAAAAAATTTCTTGGTGTTCATCATTCATCAAATAATAATCACCATCAAAAGGAAAAAAGAAACGATGAGAAACGTGAAGCAATTAGGGCAGGTTGTTTTTGATGTGGTGGAAAAGTCATTGTGCACATGATTACCGTACTGCAAAACACTTGGTTGAACTTACAAAGATTTATTAAAGAAGAAATAGAAAAATCTTGAAGCGAATTTTGTCAGTTAAAATCAAGATGACATTACACACTTGGATGTTGCAAATTTCTTCGCATTTCCTCAAGGAAAGATAGATCACTTGATTGGTGATGGTTCTGTGGCCATGGAGGAGTGAACATCTTGTTTGTCTTTTTTAGTAGTTATTAATTAAAACATGTAAAGATAGTTGTTTACATGAGTGTTAGTTTTTATTTTTTTAGTTAGTATTAATTAGTTTTATAATACATTAATGAATTGACCTTGAATTTGATTTTGACTTAGTTAAATAATATTTTTTATATTTTATTTGCTTGCTAAAAAGAAAAGAAAAAAACTGCATCTTATTAATGTTATTGATAAATATATATTTTATTTGTATATTAATCTCGGATATTTGAGCTGATTTTTATATTTGGAAAAGTTTTCGAGGAATATTTTTTAGTCAAACACTAAACCCTATTATGTGTTTATAATAAACTAACAGTTAAATTGGTCTAGTGAATAAATAATACAATTACTATTAGTTTGTATTATATTAGGTTTTGTATATTTTTATTGTATGATCGTTGAATTTCTAATATATTAAGTGTATTAAGTATATAAAAAATAGTGTCCTGAAAAGCTATTGAATATCTATTTAATTATTGTACACTAGTTAATGCATTTTTTTACTTGTAAAAATGACAAGTAAAACAACTTATTCATATGATCACGATAAAATAAAATAAAAAATATACATTGGTATACTATGTGCATGTGTTTATTACTTTATTAATTACATAGTAGAAGATGGTTATTAGTGTATTGTACTATCTAACTTTTACTTTGTAATAAAGGCTTAATAGATATTTATTTCATTTTATTTGAAGATATGGAAAATTCTAAAAGCATATTATCTAATTATGAAGGCATTTGCTTGATTGGTTCTGGTACAACACACACGACACTCAAAAATGAGAAATATTTTTCTCATTTTAGTATGAGCAAAATAAATGTTATTATAATTTTTAGTAGTACTAATACGATTGAGGGCTTTGGAAGAACCATAATAATTTTGCCTAAGGGAACTAAAACCATCATAAATAAATTTATGTTTTCTCCCAAGTCTTGGAATACTTGTTGAGTTTTAAAGATATCCATAAAATTGGTCATCATATCCAATCAATGGATCAAATAAATCTTGAATATCTTGGTATCACCAAAAATGTTTCTGGGCAGACATGTGTTATAGTAAGTTTTCTACTTGAATTATTGCAATGGAGGCACATTCTATAGTAAATAAGATGTTTATTGATTTCAATACTTTTCTACTTTTGTAATGACCCTCCAGGTCATTTATGTGTACCTGCCTTCTTTTTGTCGGTTAGAGCTTTCCTACAGCGACCCATGGCACTGACAGTTCGGTCGCCTTGTCGTTCGTTTGGCAGCCCTCTGAGACCGGATGTTATAGGGTGATGGTGGCCATGCTACTATAGGCCTAGATGGGGTTCTCCGGTTTGACGACCATTTGTGTGTTCCTAGTGTTAGGGGTTTCATTTAGTTGATTCTTCATGAGGCCCATGATTCAAGATACTCTATTCATCCGGGAACAATGAAGATGTATCGAGACTTGAGGCAGGATTACTAGTGGGACGGAATGAGGAGAAATATTGCTGAGTATGTGTCCCGTTGCCTTAGTTGCCAGCAGGTTAAGGCCCAGCATCAGAGGCCTGGTGGGGAGTTTTAGAGATTACCCATTTCCAAGTAGAAATGGGAGCGTATCACCAGGGACTTCGTGATGGGATTGCCTCGAACTCCCAGGGGAATTGATAGTATTTGGGTGATCGTGATCGATTGACAAAAGTCTGCTCACTTCCTCCTTGTTTGATCTATATTTAGTGCAGAGCGGTTGGCCCGTGTTTGGATTCAAGAGATAGTCCTTCTTTATGGTGTGCCGGTGTCCATTATATCAGATCGAGGGTCTCAACTTACATCCAGTTTCTAGATAGCATTTCAAAGAGAGTTGGGCACCAGGGTTGATCTCAGCATTGCTTTCCACCCACAGACCGATGGCCAGTTGGAGCGCACTATTCAGGTCCTGGAGGACATGTTGTGGGCCTTTGTGTCGGAAATTGGGGGTCAGTGGGATCAGTTCTTCCCCTTGGCAGAGTTTGCGTACAACAACAACTACCACTCGAGCATTCAGATGGCCCTTTTTGACGCCCTATATGGTAGGCGTTATCAAACTCCTGTTGGTTGGTTTAAGTCCTCGGAGCCTAGGTCGTACAATACAGATTTACTCAAGGAGGCTTTGGTGAGAGTTTGGGTGATCCAAGATAGGCTGAGGACATACCAGAGTTATGCTGATCGCATGCATCGTCCTTTATGTTTTGGTGTTGGTGACCGGGTGTTCTTGCGGGTGTTGCCCTTGAAGAGCGTGATGAGGTTTGGCAGGCGGGGCAAGCTTAGCCCCAGATATATTAGACCTTTTGAGATCCCTAGGAGGGTTCGTGATGTTGCCTGTGAGTTAGCCCTACCTCCTGCATTTTCAGCTGTACACTTGATTTTTCATGTATCGATCCTACGCCGGTATATTCTAGATAAGTCTCATGTGCTGCAATACGATACAGTTTAGAAGGATGACAACTTGTCCTTTGTTGAGGAGCAAGTAGCCATATTAGCCAGAGATGTTTATCAGCTCCATTCCCGGTCCATTCTTGTAGTTATGGTCCAGTGGCGTCACCGTCCAGTCGAGGAGGCTACCTGGAAGACCGAGGAAGAGATGCGGGAGCAGTTCCCCAACTTGTTTGAGTCGTCACGTATATTGTTATCCTTACCTTCACGGATAAAATTTCTTTTAGTCATGGATATTGTAATGACCCTCCAGGTCAGTTCTATGTACCTGCCTTCTTTTCATCTGTTAGATCTTTCCTACAGCGACCCATGGCACTGACAGTTCGGTCGCCTTGTCATTCGTTTGGATTTTGTGTAGCTTTCCGGGTTGTAGAGGCCTTGAAGCTTGAAAAGTGACTTTTAGTCAGTTCCTCAGGAAAATGGTCTTAGAACGGAATTCTGATAGTTCCATTAGCTCTGCAATGGCCACATTAGTCTAGAAGTGTGGTTGACTCTAGTCCCGAGGTTTTCGGTGCGAGTTTAAACCATTTTTAGCGTTTTATCCTTGAAAACTAGCTAGCGGTTGACTTTGGTCAACATTCTTTCAAAACGTGTCCGAATGAAATTCTGACAGCAGGGTCAGCCCCGGAATGTCGAGTTTGGTCTAGAACAACCTTTCGTTCGACTCCTGAGGCCTACAGACTTTTTCTGAGTCCCTCAGTAGATTTTGGTTAAAAATGGCCTTTGAGAGTGCGACCCACTTTTTATCAAGATGACCTCTATTGGAGATTTTGCGGAATGTCGAATTTAGTAGGTTAGCATATCTATTTTATTTTTATCAAGTTCTGAACAAATCCCGAGCACCCCGTCGATGATTTTAAAGTTGGCATAAAAAAATCAGTTTTTCAACTGATATATATAGCTGGTGCAGGCCATTTCAGCCTCATTTCCCAAATTCAAACCTTCATAACTCTCTCATTTCAAGTCCAATTTTAGTGATTCGAAGGTCCATCTTGTGGAGTTTTTCGCAAGGAACGCGTTGGTGAGCTCGGAAACTGATTTGGAGTGTCCGTTTGAGGTAAATTTCGTGAATTACCTGCTGCCACGACCCTTTTTCTGAGCTTTATTTTGGGAGTTTGTGAGACTTGATAACTCCGCCATTTTAAGTCCGATTTCAGTTATTCTCAGGACTATCCTAAGTGTTTTTTTGAGGAGAACGCATTGGCGTTGTTGGCATTTATATTTGAAGCTTCTTTGGAGGTAAAAATTATGTTTTAGCTGCTGCCATAGCTCCTTTTCTAGCTCAATTTTTGGGAAATTTTGAAAGATTAATTCTTGGCCATTTTAGGTCTAAATTTGGTGATTCAAGAGCCTAGATTGTGAGGTCTTTCATGAGGATCGTCGTGGTGTGGCTGGTTTCAGCAGTTGCGCCCTTGTTTCTGGTAATTTCTTGTAAATAGCAGCTGTCATTGCTGTTCATTTTTAGCGTAGTTTTGGGTTTTTCGTTGCATGTTCGTGTTGGGATTGTTCTGAGCCCTTGAATTGTCGGGGAGCTGATTAGAACATATATTTGGGGTTAATTCAAGATTTTTTGGTGAGGATCCCACTTTCCCATTTTTTACCCCAAAATTGGTCAGCCTCCGTTTCTTGCAAATTTAGTGTCTAAATGACCGTAACGACGTTGTGATTCTATTTTTTACAGCATGGCAGAAATCCGAGGCCATTCGGAAGGGAAAAGCTTTGGCGGAGTAGTTTGGAGCATGCTTGTTCGGCCTGCAGGTAGGCTACGGCTTCCCTTTTCTTTTAGATTGAGTATGAATGTGTGAGCATATGTGGATTTGCATGAATATTGGAATCGGGAACTAGATTAGCTGCTATGTTTGATAAAAAAATTATATTTAGGCTATCTCGGGGTCCAGCGGGTACTTGAATTGTTATATTTGATTATCCTTGCTTCCTTGAATGGCCTGGTTTTGACTTATGAGTTATATTGAAGCATGTTTGGCATTAGTGTAGACTTAGACTAGTGATGCCATAGACTCACGATTGTTCAAAGCCGATAAATTATATTATTTCCGCCACGGTGTGACTTTGAGCGGCGTAGGTCCTGGTAGATTGATATAGCAGAATTGGGTCTGATAGAGATGAGCCTTCGCTAGGCAGTGACTTAGCTATAGGGCCTTAACATCCATAATTCCCGTATGATCCTAACTTTCCGCATTTTCGGCCGCCCTATTGGCCCGTTTGGTGATACATACAGCTTCAGTTCAGTTCTCTTGTCACCGTGAGATTGTTAGAGGATATAAAAGATGGTTACGAAGAGTTTCCCATGACTTTTAGATGCGGGAATCCTTGGATGGCTTATTTGGAAGCTTTACGCTACCATGGTAACTTTATAGGATGTTTCACCCGCGGTTCGAGGTTCGGGATCTATTTTTCTTGATGCTGCTTATTTACCCTCCTATAATAAAGTCGACATACAGAGTCCCCCCCCCATGGGTTATATCACTTTATCTACGGGTAGTCGACATATGCGGTTTGAGGTCTAGGCTCTGTGCTATCCCTTGCAGAGTTCGGCTCTATCGGTGTATCTACTATGGGCAGACTCACCCACGGTTCGAGGTTCAGGCTCTGTGTTTCCTTTCTTTCATAGCTTGGGAATACTATTATTTCCGTAAAGCGTTGGGTTTACAAATCTCCTCTTGTCTTAGTTTAGCTTCTCTGTGTACCTATCGGGTTTATAGGGGTCCGTTCGGATTTTTACTTCAATTTGCGAATGAGTGTACCTTCTGGGCTTATGGGGGCCAGTTGGAGTAGTCACCTTAGGTTTGTTTTCCTTGCACTCGTGGGCATACCTTAACTTTTCTTGTTCATGACCCCTGTTTGTGTTTTATTCTTGCATTTCCTATTGTTTTTACCTTTATTACTTAATCGGCCTATGATGCCTACTGAGTACCTGTTGTTTTCGTAGTCATGCTAGGTTTGTTTGCCTTACACTTGTGTGCATACCTTTACTTTTCTTGTTCGTGACCCCTGTCTGTGTTTTATTCTTGCAGCTCCTATTGCTTTTACCTTTCTTACTCAATTGGCCTATGATCTTTACTGGGTACCAGTTGTTTTGGTACACATGCTACACTTTGCATCTATTTTCGTGATGTAGGATCGAGCACCAGTCATCAGCGCCGCCATTCGAGCCAGTAGAAGCCAACATCCAGAGGTGAGGGTGAGCACAATGTCCTGATCATTGTTGTCTCCTTCTGTACTTATATTTTGTGGCTCGTCTTTTGTACTTGAGATAGGTCCTTTATAGTTGCATATATTTTTGTATGTTGGTCCACTTTTGGGACTTTTACTCTTAGTTTGGCTCTGTACTTGTGACTTCTAGGTTCAGGGAGGGATTCATGTCTTACGTATGTATTATTTTAGCTTGCCTTATTCCTTTTTGTTGTTATTGTTTCTGCCACTTGGTTTCTTCCCTTTTACCCACTACTAGCTATTCTGGGTTTCAAGTTGGCCTACTAGTGGTGGGATATAGTAGGTGACATCACGGATCGAGGAATCGGGTCATGACAACTTTGGCATGACTGTCGGGAATATCCTGGGTCTATAATGATGAGACGAATTATAGAATATTCAAATGGACATCCATTAAAGGAGCTTAAAATTCTTTTAAATAGTGAATTTTTTTTGTATTGATTGTTATCAAGGCAAGTTAATTGTGAGACCATCACCAATGAAAGTTGAGATTGAGTCCCCTGCGTTCTTGGAACATATACATGAGAATATTTGCGGACCTATGCACCCACCTAGTCTGTCGTTTAGATACTTTATGGTTCTAATAGGTGCTTCTTCTAGATGGTCTCATGTGTGCCTATTGTCATCTCGTAACTTGGCATTTGAAAAATTATTGGTACAAATAATAAGAATAAGGGCACAATTTTTTGATAATCAGATTAAGTCTATTCCCCTTGATAATGCTGTAGAATTTTCAACTCAATCATTTAATGATTATTGCCCATCAATTGGGATAAAAGTTTAACACCCTGTTGCTCATGTACATACTTAGAATGGCCATGTCGAGTCATTAATTAAACGTCTGCAGTTGATAGCAAGAGCATCGCTTCTGCAAACTAGGTTGTCCCCTTCTATAAGCGGTCATGCAATTTTGCATGCTACAACACTTATTCATCTCAGACCGACGAATTGTCATAAATTTTCTCTATTGAAATTGGCTATGGGTCAAGAATCTAGTACATCCCATTTAAGAATTTTTTAATGTGTTGTACATGTGCCTGTGGCACCACCAAACCGCACTAAGATGGACCCTCAAAGAACGTTAGGAATATATGTTAGGTTTGAATTGCCCTCCAATATTCGCTATCTTGAACTATTAACTAGAGACATGCTTACTGCTCGATTAGTAGATTATCGGTTTGATGAGACAATTTTCCCAAAATTAGAGGGGGGGGGGGGGGATAGTGAAATAAAAACAGAAATTTTGTGGAAAAATTTATCATTGTCTCATCTTGATCCATGTTCTTCTATTCATGAGCAAGAAGTACAAAAGATCATTCACATGCAAAAAATTGCAAACCAAATGCCAAACACTTGTACAGATTTGAAAAGGATAACTAAATCATATATTCCTATAGAGAATGTCCAATTCAAAGTGATGTCCCTATAGGACCATCCCATAGTGTCATAGCTAATGAGTCAAAAGCACACTCAAAGTGTGGTAGACCATTGGGTTCTATGGATCAAAATCCTAGAAAAAGGAAAAACTGAAGGCCAAGATGACACTATAAAAGAATCTCGTATGGAAGTTCAAAATTTGAATAATTTTGATATCCATAAAGGAATCAATGAGCTTGAGACTCAAGAAAATAATGAAGGTTATTTATGAAATATGGACGCATGTGGTACAACCGTCTTAGTGAGTATTTATTTAAGGAAGGTTATACAAATAATGCAATTTGCCCATGTATTTTTTATAAAGAAAACAACATCAGAATTTATTGTACTTGTTGTTTATGTTGATGACATAAACCTTATTGAAACTATTGGCTTCAACAGGAATTGATTATTTAAAGAATGAATTCGAGATGGAAGATCTTGGTAGGATAAAATTATGTCTTGGTTCGCCAATTGAGCATTTGCCAAACAATTTTTTTGTTCATCAATCTGCCTACAGAGAAAAAGTGTTGAAATGATATTGTATGGATGAAGCGCATCCATTAAGTAATCCGATGGTTGTTGGTTCACTTGATGTGAATAAGGATTCATTCTGACCTAAAGAAAATAATGAGGAAATTTGTGGTTCTGAAGTACCATATCTTAGTGCAATTGGTGTACTAATGTATCTTGCTTAAACTACGAGGCCTGATATAGCCTTTTCAGTCAAATTGTTAGCAAGGTATAATTATGTTCCTACTAGGAGACATTGGAATGGGATCAAACACATAATACGATATTTAAAAGGAACTACCGATATGATCTTATTTTATTCTAACAATTGCAGTACCAATTTTGTTGGTTATGTTGATACAAGATATTTATTTGACCAACACAAAGCTCGATCTCAAACAGGCTATGTGGGGGTACTGCCATATCTTGGAGATCTACAAAGTAGTCTATTGTAGCCACTTCATCAAATCATGTTGAGATAATAGCCATTCATGAAGTAAATAGAGAATGTGTGTGGTTGAGGTCCATGATACATCTCATTCGAGAAAAATGTGGTTTGGAGTGTGACAAAGTACCCACCACTTTATGTGAAGATAATGCAGCATGCATAGCACAACTAAAGGGAGGATTCATAAAAGGAGATAAGACAAAACACATTTCGCAAAAAGTTTTCTACACATACGAGCTCCAAAAGAATGGTGATATAAATGTGCAACAAATTCATTCAAGTGACAATGTGGCTGACCTATTCACCAAGTCTCTACCAATTGCAACTTTCAAGAAGATGGTGCACAAGCTTGGAATGTGAAGATTCAATTCTTTGGATATATGTTCTCTTTAGCGTGAGTTAATTCGCGTTGTACTCTTTTTCCCTTATGAGGTTTTGTCCCACTAGATTTTCCTCGTATGATTTTTATGAGGCATCCTAGATACATATTATTATATATGTATACTCTTTTTCTTCAGTAGAGTTTATCTTTTTTTTAAAGTGTTTTTAAGTAAGGTTTTTAACGAGACTCAATATCTACGAATTAGACATTCAAGGGGAGTGTTATAAATATAGTGAATGTCTATCTTTTAGAGAACATTTAGGAACCCTAACTTTGGGACCAAGTAAATTTTTCCCGAGGGGTCCTCTTCATTGTAAAATTATCCCTCAAAAGAACTGATACGTCTTCTCTCTTCTCCCTACTTTCTTCTTGTTATTATTTTATAGTTTCATAACGCTTATCTTTTTTTCCATTTTGTTTTTGATCATTAAAGTCTCATGAAAATGTTTTAGAGCTCCAAATTATCTTAATCCATTTTATTTAGTATGATTAGTATTGAAAACTTTATTTCATCGAACCAATAAGAAAAATTTATTTCATCTACTTAATTTTGAATAACAAAGTTATTCAATTTCATTTTTTTTCAGATCATTGTAAAATTGAGTATTTGAGTAATTGAATTTATTTTAGTTTTAAGATTTTCTATGCTTGAGTTAGTCTTCCGCTTGTAGCCAGCCAGGATGAGGGTTCGCTTGGGGACCAACAATGTTTCTCGAGTGCCGGTCGGGTCTAGGGTGTAGGCTCGGGTCGTGAAACTCTACCCAGAAAATTCGACAAATTTTTTTCTCTCGTTTTCTGAATCTAATTCACCTAGAATCAAATGGTTTCTTCCGAACTCTCTTAGATTCGGTAACTCAATTTCTTTACATGAAAATCTACTCGAAAACCCTCAAGAATAGTGGTCATTAACAAGATCCTCGCCTCAAGAACTCAATTAAACATCAAAATTCAAGAACGGAGACAACACTTCAAGAACACTCATCAAGAACTTAAAATTCCCAATATTTATAGATGAATTTGAATATGTAAATTATGATTGGCATGTGGGTGAATGAATCCAACACTATGAAAACTTACATACCTTAATTTGGCAAAACAAATCCTCGATTAGCAAAAACCTTTATCGTTCTTCCTTTTCACCTTTTTTCCTCTTCTTCAACTCCTCTCAAAACCCTAAGTGTATTTTAGGATTGTAAAACTGACCCAAATCATATTTTACCCCAAAATTATCTACATTACCTTAAATGCATGAACTCCTAGCTTGAATGTTAAATTACTATAATATCCCTAACGTAGGTTGTGACTTTTTCGTTGAGTTGTGACTTTTCTAATTAGTTGTGACTTTTTTCGAAGGGTTGTGATTTTTCGATGAGTTCTGACTTTCCAAAGAGTTGTTACTTTTTCAATAAGTTGTTATTTTTCCAAAGGGTTCTGACTTCTCGGGAAAGGTCATGACTTTTCAGATAAGACACTAGAAACACTTGTTCAACTTGTTCATACTACCCTTTGTTGACTATAAATAGAGGGGCTTCCACTCATTTTTCAACCACAATATTTTTTAATCTTCGACTCTTCTTCTTCTTGCATTTTAAAAAATTTCGTGTGATTTATTGTCGTTGAGTGAGTTTGAAGTTTAGCGGAATATGAGGTACCACTATTTTGATGAAGTAAATCGTTATATCTTAAGAGGGTACATTCCATGAACTCGAGTACTTGAG